>ML293624.1:0-10439 GCA_005239495.1 Nicotiana undulata | reverse complement strand
GTCCCATATTTTCCTACGGACCCTCCGGGATCGTCACATCACGGGTCCGGATCCGTTTACCAAAAATGTTGACCAAAGTCAACTTTATTCAATTATTCAATTCAAAAATCCCATTTTTATCAAATTTTCACATGGAAGTTTCCCGGCTACCTGCCCGGGCTGCACACGCATATCGAGGTGATATTAACGGAGGCTTTTGAGGCCTCAGAACACAAATTTAGCTGAAATTAGTTAGGATGACCTTTTGGGTCATCACACTAGTATGTTGAGGTTAGGAGTACAAGATAGGCTTGTATATAGGCTGAGTTGGTGTGATGACCCAAAAGGTCATCCTAAGTAATTCAAGCTAAATCTATGTTCCATGCCTCGAAAGCCTCTGTTAATCTCACCTCAATACGCGTGCGCAACCCGGGCGTGTAGCCGGGAAGTCTTTATGATGAAAATGGAATTTTATGATAATTAAATGAATAAAGTTGACTTTGGTCAATATTTTTGGTAAACGGACCCGGACCTGTGATTTGATGGTCCCGAAGGGTTCGTAGGAAAATATGGGACTTGGGCGTATGCCCGGAATCGAATTCCAAGGTCCCAAGCCCGAGAAATGAATTTTTAAAGAAAATTATTTTCTGAAAAAGATAAAGACTTTTGAAAATGAATTTTTATGTGAAACCCGTGTTACCGGACCCGTATTATGGTTTCGGAGCTCGAAACAGGTTTAATATAGTTATTATGAGTTGTCTGTAAAATTTGGTAAGAAAAGAACTTGGTTTGACGTGTTTCAGATCAAAAATGGAAAAATTTGATAGTTTATGAAGTATGAGAAAATTCTATGGATTTTGGAGTTTAATTAATTATTTCTGATGTTAGTTTGGTGGTTTAATTACTTGAATAAGTCCGTAGGATGATGTTGAAGTCGTATGTGTTTTTGGTTTCGAGCCCCGAGGGCTCGGGTGTGTTTCGGGTAGGTGTTCGGGGTGTTCAACTTAGGGAAATCACTGTTGATGCACCATCTTCTGGTGTGCCCGCACCTGCGAGCCTAGATGCGCATGTGCGAGATCGCAGGCGCGACGCCAAGTCCGCTGGTGTGGTCCACCTCGCAGGCGCGGACCAGACGCCGCAGGTGCGGCTCCGCAGGGGCGACATTCTTTCCGCAGGTGCGGCCCCTTCTGGGCCTGACCCATTCCTGCAGGTGCGAGCTATTTTCCGTACCTGCGATACCTCAGGTGTGACCCCTTCTCCGCAGGTGCGAGATTCGCACAGTGTTTTTCATTAAAGACCCATTTCAGACGTATTTCCCACATTTTCACTCCTTTTCTTCTTATTCAAACCCCATTGACGACGCCCAAGCTAATTCTCTTCCATAAACACTTGGGTAAGTGATCATAACTCCTATTTCTTCCACTTTTCTTCCATAATCACTAGAAATCTAGGCCTAAAAACATGAAATCAAAGTAGAAATTAGGGGTTTTGGGTAGAGTTAGGTTTTTTGGGAAATTTGGGTGATTCAACCTCAATTTGGGGTCGGATCTTGAAACAAATTATATATTCTAACTCGTGGGGTTATGGGTGATCGGATTTTGGTCCGAGCCTCGTGTTTGGACTAAGCGGGCCCGGGGTCGAATTTTGGTATTTTTGGAAGAATGCTAGAAATTGAATATCTAGGCTATGGGATTGTGTTATTGAATCTTTATTGATATTATTGAATTAATTATGCCTAGATATAGTTGTTTCGGAGTCGGATTATTAAGGAAAGACGGTCTTAGAGGGTTGATTGCTATACTTTGGACCGAGGTAAGTGTCTTGCCTAGCTTTGGTGAGGGATTAGGTATCGTATGTTATGTGTTATGTGTTTATCATGTTCAATGTATAGGTGAGGTGACGAGTACCTATACATTGCGAGTCAAGCATGCCCGTGAGTCTATTTTTGATAAGATTCAGTTATTTCTTCAATGTTCATCATGCTATGTAATTGCCTCTACTTGAGAAGTTGATTGTGGTCGATGTACTGGTTGAAGAGATTATGAAATGTTGGTCCAATGAGGATCCAGGCATACCGTATATATATTGAGTTGTTTGGTTATAGCTGAGACCCTTGCCGAGCAAATGTGTTGATTTTAGTTGTTATTTCCCCATGTCGGGTGGTTATGATTTAAAAGTTCGGTATTTGATTTCATTGCCAAGTTGTTATTTATTGTTGATATTACTTGGGTGAGGAACAGAGTAAAGCACGAAAGGTGATTCCGTGCCATTCATTCATATCATTCATTATTTATTAATTGCAATGTGAGGAAGAGAGTAAAGCACGAAGGGTGATGCCGTGCCATTCATTCATATCATTCATTATTTATTAATTGCAATGTGAGGAAGAGAGTAAAGCACGAAGGGTGGTGCCTTGCCATTCATTCATATCGCTCATTACTTATTTATTGCAATGTGAGGAAGAGAGTAAAGCACGAAGGGTGATGCCGTGCCATTATTATCATTCAGACATGTTATTCATACCTTATCAGTTTTCGGAGAATTGTTTCTCTTCTTACTTGGTGTTAATTAACTGCTCCATCTTACTGTTTTTCCCTTTATCTGCTCCCGTTCCCCGTACCTGACTGTTATTCTTCCTTGCCTTGGTATCTGTATTTTGTGTTGTAGAATAGGACAGGTGAACGTTATTTGCTAAGTCTAGCCTCGTCACTACTTCGGCCGAGGTTAGGCTCGACACTTACTCAGTACATGGGGTCGGTTGTACTGATACTACAATGCACTTCTCTATGTTGTGCAGATTCCGCTTCCGGACCCCGTGGACCGCTCTGAGGGAGTCACCATTTAGTCCACATCGAGCCTCAAGGTATACCATTGGCGTTCGTGGGCCCTGGAGTCTCTCCTGTTATTAGTATCCTATTGTCTCATTTTTTTCTTCCGTTCTAAAGACAATACTGTATTTCCTTTCAGACTTGTATTTAGTATTCTTATAGACAGTCCGTGAGGTTGTGACACCCTGGTTTTGGGATTTTGCGCTGTTGTTATCTTTATCATTTCATTATGCGTTTTTTGGAGTATTATTACATTTCTGCTGTAAAACCTTGAAGTGGTTCTGATTATTTCAGTAAAGGTTTGAAAGATTATTGATTTATTACTGTGGAGTTGTTTTAAAATTGTCAAGGTGTTGTGTACGTTGGCTTGTCTAGCGGGTTCAATGTTAGACGCAGTCGCGGCCTGAAAGGTGGGATTTCGGGTCGTGACAGTTGGCCTCTATATGCTGTAATTTGCTTCTTTGTTGATTAATAATATTTGTAAATTACGAAGAAAAAAAAAATAAATGAGGAAAGAGGAAAGAGGAAAGGGAAGGTAAAAAAAATTCCTTCCTCCTTTGTTGAGGGAGAGGTTGTCGCAACAGTTGTACATATTAATTAGCTAGGCAAGGCAACGCAATACGCATGCCTGGTGAGTGATACATGCACACAAGAGAACGTCTTTGTTGTTGGAACTATGCAAGTCTTCATCGCCAA
Organism: Nicotiana undulata; assembly: GCA_005239495.1. Classification (NCBI taxonomy): domain Eukaryota; kingdom Viridiplantae; phylum Streptophyta; class Magnoliopsida; order Solanales; family Solanaceae; genus Nicotiana; species Nicotiana undulata. The sequence goes on along the minus strand of ML293624.1, from coordinate 6,936 downwards.
TTAAAAAAGTGAGGATGTTAAATGTTGTTGCATCACCTAGTATTTGTTAAGTTGTGGAGAAACATATCTGCTTACCTTTTTTTTTTTGGTTATATATCTGCTTACCTTGATTTTTTTTAAAATCAGCATACGGACATTGTGCAAGTCCTAGCTACTCAAAATCAAAGATAAGCACTGGATCGGATCGGAGGAGATTCAAGAAAGACATCGTCGCTGCTGTACTTGGACCTCTATATAGTATACTAGATTTGTAGACCTAGAAACCAAAAGATTATTCAACCAATATTATATATATATATATATATAATATTGGTTGAATAATCTTTTGGTTTCTAGGTCTACAAATCTAGTATACTATATAGAGGTCCAAGTACAGCAGCGACGATGTCTTTCTTGAATCTCCTCCGATCCGATCCAGTGCTTATCTTTGATTTTGAGTAGCTAGGACTTGCACAATGTCCGTATGCTGATTTTAAAAAAAATCAAGGTAAGCAGATATATAACCAAAAAAAAAAAGGTAAGCAGATATGTTTCTCCACAACTTAACAAATACTAGGTGATGCAACAACATTTAACATCCTCACTTTTTTAATTGGCGATGAAGACTTGCATAGTTCCAACAACAAAGACGTTCTCTTGTGTGCATGTATNTATATATATATATATATATATATATATATATATATATATCAGTTTTACATTATGACAGATATGCTTAGAGGTTCTAAAAGAGCTTGTAGATGTGTGGCTTTCATTTGGCAAATTTGTAATTAGATTTTCTGTAGAGGTCTCTTGTCCTAGCTACCACTATTTGGAGACGTCTTTACTCTTTAGTCACGGTTTAAAATATATTTACTTTTTAGCCAATGCTTAATAATCTTTTACCCGTCCGGACAAAAATATCACTGTGTTAGACATGGGCGCTGTGTAAATATTAAGGACATGGTGTCCTTAACTTCATATGTTCAGTATAAATGTTAAGGACATGGTGTCCTTAACTTCATGTGTGCAATGTAAATGTTAAGGACATAGTGCCCTTAACTTTACGAGTGTTGGTAAGTATTAAGGACATAGTGTCCTTAACTTCATGAATGCCGTGTAAATATCAAGGACAAAGTGTCATGTATTTGCACCATCCATTGTTAAACTTTAGGACATCATGTCCTTAACTTCATATGAGCAGTGTAAATGTTAAGCACATGACGTCCTTAACTTCATGTGTGCAATGTAAATATTAAGGACATCATGTCCTTAATATTTACACAGCACTCATGAAAAAAAGGTAAAAACGTCCTTTCATATTAATTTTGATAAAGTAATAACTATTTTTTCTCCGCGTTAAAAATACTGAATAATAAATAAATATCATATTAAAGTGGCTCTCCCACACCATTTCAACACCTAGCTACACCCAGCCTAGAAGGTGGCCAAGTCATATTTGAAAGCCCTTTTAAATAAAGAGTTGGATTGAGTTGCTAAACAATATAAGGAAATTATCAGCTATGTTCATTTATAAATAGCTCATTACGAAAATTGGTCAATTGATAAAATATTACTAATACTAGCCAAATTAGCCAATTAGCTATTTGTAGCAACAAAATATCAAATTTTTGCTTTGTTTTGTGTATGTGTTATTAGAATAGATTGGGCACAACTTAAGGAGTTTGAATCTTAGTTTTGGGATGATTTGGTGAAGTTTTGAGGTGGCTTGGATTGAAAATTCGAAGTACAAACTGAACATGAAAAAAATTGTATGGGTATCACACTGTGTATCATTTGTGTATCACATATGTATCATATTTGTATCAATTATGTATCACATGTAAATCCATGTATGCCTGTGTGTGAGATACATGCGTGATACATGTGTCGCAGAAGACTTTTTTGAACTCGATTTAATTACGAATTTTGATACAAAACCAGTCCAAATCACCTCCAATCTTCCTCAAATTTTGTATATTGACTTATCTATATATTTTCAATGAATTTCAACTATACCCATTGAAAAAGTTCTTTTTTTATTTAGATTTATGGAATTTTGTATATATTTTTTGTATTTCATCACCTTATTTGCTACCTCATCCATGAAATTTCCTTTCCGTCTTGTATCTAGTGTTGCTAATCACGCTTAAAAATATGGAAGGTGATTTTTTGCATGTGATTCTTTGAGAGAAAGAACCCTATTATTTGGTTTTTTAATTTTCGTTGGCTAGTTTTGGTAAGTCTATGATTAATGGCTAGAGGTTGGTAAGTTGAGATTTATTTGGGACATTTGTGTAAGTTTCCCAACAATATAGCCTAATACGAGCAAGCTGGGCTGGATTACAATATTAGTCAATTTAAATAACTTTAAGTTTAGACTAGATTTACAAGTGGTAATTGAAAAATAGTCACAGTTTCAAAAGTAATCGAAATTTAGGCATTTTTCATGTAAAGATAAATCTGAACGAAAATATTGTTACATGTCTCCAATCTCTAATATATTATGCTGGAACTTTTCGCGTGTGGAGTTCTAGCGTAATATGCTGGAAGTTCATACACATGTCCACCATCCAGTATATTATGCTGGAACTTTCCGTGTTACAGTAAAATAATAGCTATTTTCAATAATTTTGCAAACGCTAGCTATTTTTTAATTATCAGTCCCTGACTAGCCCGTGCTTTTTTCACTTAATTTTTGGGTTCTTTTAATGTAGCTTCAGTTTTTAGTAACAGAACAAATAATAACATTTTACATTTTGTAAATGCTACGCGTGATTCAATTGTACTATTATATTACTCCCTCGGTTTCAAATTAGATGATGATTTTTTTTAGTCTGTTCCATAATAAATGACATATTTTTAAATTTGAAAGCAATTCAACTTTAAATTCTTCGTTTTACCCGTTTTACCCATTTTACCCTTAATGAGAAGCTTTTATAACTACAAAAATATCATGGCTCCACAAAGCTTTTACCCCTTAAGTTTTTAAGACCACAAGTTTTAGAAGTCTTTTTTTTAATATTCTAAAACTTCATCCCTAGTCAAATTACCTCATCTAAATTGAAACAGAGGGAGTACTACGTGAGTATTAGTTATCTAAGGTAGCGTACATCATATGTCCCCAACAATTAATAAAGACTCTAAGTACTTATATGGCACTACCCTAAAACAGAAGTGTTTAACCTAAAAAGTGATTATTAGATTAATCAATTAAATTCATAAAAATGAAACCCCTTCAAATGAGCTGATCCTTGCAAGTAAAAAATTGATAAATTATTATTGATACTGTCCCGTAGGTTGAGAACGATAATAAAGCTTGAGATAAAATTTGTTACTAAATTTATATAACAATTGCGTATGAGGATTCCGATCTCGTACAAATGTGGTACAAATGTGGGGGAGGGAGAGTATTTATATATAACTGTTTCCTACGATCTCGCCTGCATTTTATGAATATGAATGACACTGCATTTTATGAATGTGGAAGATCCGAAATGCATTTTTCAACTGACTTTCCAGTTTAATACATTCTAGGAATCTTCTGATTAAACATGTTTCGTCATATGTTAACTACTGTGTTGCCCAAGTGGTATGACTGTATTATCAATACACTAACAAGTATATATGAGGCTAATCAAACTTTTAGCTTAGAAAGAAGTTTGGAGTTCCAAAGATTATGCACATGAAAGTGTAATCCAATTGTCATTCATTTCCTAAATTCTTTTGGAGCTGCCTTTGTGCTATAAAAATTTAAAATGTAGTTGAATGTAGACTGGATCGCCCATCACAATTGTCTTGATAGGGTTCTATTATTTATGATGCAAGAATACACATTAACTTACAAAACCGAGAAGGCCTAAAAATGCCACTCAACTTTCAGAAATGGTCTATCCATGCCATCCGTTAAAAAAATGCTCATTTCATGCCACTGCCGTTACACCTTTGGTTCACCTATGCCATTAATGAACTAACGACACAATTTTTTTGAATTTTTTTAAACCCCAATATTTCCACGTGTAATGTCTTCATTCGTCCGAATTAACCCATGCCCCACCTGAGTTATATCGATTAACCCAAACCCCACCCGGTTAAGTTTTTATCCCAATAATCAACTCAATCCAAACCAAACCCAACCCATTCCAAATCCCCCTTCTCCATTATATTCCCCAAATCACAAAATCCCTCTTTAGTCTTACTAGGTTTTCGAACGGAAGCAAGGCAATTGTCGAAGGTGGCTTCAAAATTCGATTTTGTTGGAAGATTGATGTAATTATCAAGGTTAGTAGATCCAAAAACTTAATTAATTTGGTGGGTGGGGTTTAATAGGATGGGTGTAAATTCTGTTCATGTGGGGTTACTTGTTTGATTTAGCGTTTGTCTTTAAAATATTGTGCATGTGGGGTTTAATTTTAGGTTTTGTTCTTTTCTATGCCGGTCCCCCTCAGCCTATTGTTTGTCTTTCTAGGGTTTTGTTATAATCGAATTTTTAATTGCAATTCTATTTATTCTGATTTATTCCCTCAATTTTCTATTTTGTTTTCCTTTTGCATGTGGGGTTACTTGTTTGATTTGGGGTTTGTCTTTCAAATGATGTGCATTGGGGGTTTAATTTTAGGTTTTGTTCTTTTCTATGCCGGTTACCCCCCCCCCCCCACAAACCTATTGTTTGTCTTTCTAGGGTTTTGTTATAATCGAATTTTTAATTGCAATTCTGCTTAATTCTGTTTTATTCCCTCAATTTTCTATTTTATTTTCCTTTTTGCATGTGGGGTTACTTTAATGAAGCATGAATGACACAATGGACTTGTATTTCAACTATGGGGGTGAATGTGTACTTTTTCCAGAAATATTGTATAATAAGAGGTTGGTCCATACGTGGAATAAGTTTGACCCAGATTTGTTTTCTTATAAAGACTTATGTGAATAGTTCACAAAAGAGTAAGGGTTTACAGAAGTGAAACAACTTTTAGTTGCTGGGCCGTCGGGTAGGTTCTATACAATTGATGGAGATGATGGTATCGGGGCATTACAGTCTCTTGTTACAGGTTCTATATATAGGTTCAAAATCATAAACTTGTTTGCAGTAGATGAGTTAGAGTCGACTGTCCAAACTCAAAGTATTCTGCATCATACTGAAACATTCCATGTAGATGTTGAAGCAATATCTGAAAATGAGCATGTTATTGGGGATTATGACTTTGATGTTGATGCTCCATATGATGTTGAATAAGATTCTGAAGGACTTGAGGTTATTAGCAAACAAAAGAGGAAGGTAGTGAGTGATAGGTTGGAGAACTTTAAGTGTTGGATAAGGGCATGCCATTTAAAGATATTGTGGAAGCTAGAAGGGTAGTGAACTATTATGCAATTGCTAATGGGTATGGGGTGAAGATTAAAAAAACAGATCGTACTAGGGATAGATATATTTGTGATGTTGGATGCCCTTTTAGATATTCTATCTCAAGAGATAAAAGACTAATGAGTTTAGTATAAAAAATTTGAAGGCAGAACATAATTGTAATCCTTGTTATAAAAATTCAAGGGCTTATGCTAAGACATTAGCACAATACTTTAAGAATAAACTACAAAACAATCCCAGGTATACTATTAAGGATATGAGAGGGGAATTAGAGAATGATTTTAATCTTAATGTGAAAAGATCTAAACTTAAAAGGGCTAAGGTGATGATCCTTGAGAAGTTAGATGAGAGTTTCAAGGATGAATATAACAAGCTTGAAGCCTATGCTCAAGAACTAAGACTGTCTAATCCTGGGAGTGATGTTGCAATCAACATATCAAAGGATGCTTTGTAAGAAAGAAAAAGGAGGTTCTTGATATTGTACATATGTTTTCAAGCTTTGAAACTAGGTTTCAAAAGTGGATTGAGACCACTTATTGATTTGGATGGTACTTTCTTGAAGGGAAAATGCAAGGGTCAACTATTGGTGGCAATGTGACAGGATTCTATGAATCAGTTCTATCCACTTGCTTGGGCAGTGGTTGACAAGGAAACAAGCAGGACCTGGAGTTGGTTTGTTGAGCTTTTGAAGAGGTCTTTGGACCTAAATAATGGGGCTGGTGTGACATTTATATCATACATGCAAAAGGTACCATTTCTGCTTTCTCTTTAATTTTTTTCTTCTGTTTTCTATTCTGTAACTGGTCTTATTTGTGCCATGCTTCATCTGTTTTTTATTATATTAAAAAAAATATTTATGCAATACAGAATGTAAAAATGTTTTTCTTCTATTTATACAGAATAGTTTCTGTCTTTCTTCTGTTTTCATTATGTTATCAATACATCTTTTAACTTCTGTTTTTCTTCTGTTTTCTTTTGTTTTCAATCCTTGTCTTTCTTCTGTTTTTCTTCTGTTATCAACACAATTTTAACTTCTGTCTTTCTTCTATTTTCTTCTGTTTTCAATTCTTGTCTTTCTTCTGTTTTCATTATGTTATCAATACAGTTTTTAACTTTTGTTTTTCTTCTGTTATCAATATATGTCACGACCCAAAATCGGTCCAGGTCGTGATGGCGCCTAACGGAGAAGTCAGGCAAGCCAACGAACAACAGTAATAATGAAANTGAACCACAGCTAGGCCCAATACATATATAACCCCGATAACTACAACAAGTGTGTGCCAGGACTAGTGTCACAGTGTCAACGGGCGGCTACATAGATACAACTGTGGAAAATACATGTACAAAATATACAAGCCGCAGTCTGGAACAAAAGACTGAGCAAAAGGAAACTGGAAGGCTCCAGAGGTGCTGTCAGGAGAACGCCAAGAAGACAGCTCACCGTGTGGAGCGACGCCGCGGTCAGTATCTATCAACAGGCGGACGACCAGATGGACCAACCTCAGTACCTGCACAGTCAAGTGCAGAAAAGGAGGAAAGTGCAGCATGGGTACATATAAACAAATATGTACCCAGTGAGTATCCCGTCTAAACTC
>ML293622.1:29363-59032 GCA_005239495.1 Nicotiana undulata | reverse complement strand
GACTTCCACGGACTCCGAGGATGGTTGACGCAGTATGGGTTGTGGTTGATAGGCTGACCAAGTTAGCACATTTCATCCCGGTGACGATTTCATTTTCAGCAGAGAAGTTGGCTCAGATTTATATGAGAGAGATCGTCAGATTGCACGGTGTGCCCCTATCTATTATATCAGACCGAGGTACTCAGTTTACCTCCCATTTCTGGAGAGTATTCCAGCGAGAGTTGGGCACACAGATTTTGTTGAGTACAACATTTCATCCTTAGACGGACGGACAATCCGAGCGCACTATTCAGATTTTGGAGGATATGTTGCGGGCATGTGTGATTGATTTTGGTGATTCATAGGATCAGTTGCCGTTAGCAGAGTTTTCCTACAACAACAGTTACCAGTCAAGCATTCAGATGGCTCTGTATGAGGCGTTGTATGGTAGGTGATGTCGGTCTCCAGTCGGATGGGTTGAGCCCGGAGAGGCTAGGTTATTGGGTTCCGAGCTAGTCCAAGATGCCTTGGATAAGGTGAATATCATTCAGGATAGGCTTCGTACGGCTCAGTCCAGACAAAAGAGCTATGCGGATCGTAGAGTTCGAGATTTGGCTTTTATGGTAGGAGACCAGGTGTTCCTCCGAGTGTCGCCTATGAAAGGCGTGATGAGATTCGGGAAGAAGGGCAAGTTGAGCTCTAGGTATATTGGTCCATTTGAAATTTTAGAGAAAGTAGGAGAGATGGCCTACAGACTTGCCTTGCCACCGCATCTATCAGCGGTGCATCTAGTTTTTCATGTATCTGTGCTCCGGAGATATAATGCAGATCCGTCTCATGTTCGACTTCAGCGGTGTCCAGTTGGACAATGATCTGACTTATGAGGAGAAGCCATTAGCCATAGGCAGGTTCGACAGTTGAGGTCGAAGAGTTATCCTTCGGTCCGTGTTCAGTGGAGGGGTCAGCCTGCCGAGGCAGCTACATGGGAGTTCGAGTCCGATATGAGGAGTCGTTATACCCATCTATTCTCAAACTCAGGTATTTTTCTATGTCCGTTCGAGGACGAACGTTTGTTTTAGAGGTGGAGATTGTGATGACCCAAAAGGTCATCTTACGTAATTTAAGCTATATCTGTGTTCCGAGGCTCCGAGAGCCTCCGTTAGTCTCACCTCAATATGCGTGCGCAGCCCGGGCGTGTAGCCGGGAAGCTATTATGTGAAAATTTGATAAAAATGAGTTTTGATAATTAATAAATGAATATAGTTGACTTTGGTCAACATTTCTGGTAAACGGACCCGGACCCGTGATTCGACGGTCCCGGAGGGTCCGTAGGAAAATATGGGACTTGGGCATATGCCCGAAATCGAATTCCGAGGTCCCAAGCCCGAGAAATAAATTTTTAAAAGAAATTATTTTATGAAAATAATAAAGGAAAATGAAAGTGAATAATTATGTGGAAACCTCGTTACCGGGTCCGTATTGAGGTTCCAGAGCCCGGAACAGGTTTATTATATACTTTTTGTCTTATCTGTGGAATTTGGGGTAAAACAGGCGTGAATTCAGTGGTTTCGGATTAAAAATGAGGTTTTGAGGTTTTAAAGAATTTGAAATGTAACTTGGAAAGTGATGTTATGTTCCCGAGGTCCGAATGAGATTCCGAGATCGGGAATAGTTCTGTGGTGTCATTTATAACTTATCTGCAAAGTTTGAAGTCATTCCGAGCAGTTTAGGCCGGTTCGACGTATTGAAGTGAATTCTAGAATTTTAAAGTTCTTAAGATTTGATTAAATAAGTTTTGGGGTTTGATTTCGAGTTCCGCAGTTGTTTTTCGTGTTCCGAAAGTTCGAGCGAGTCCGCTTAATGATTTAGGACTTGTTGATATATTTGGACGGGGGCTCGGGTAGGCCCAGGTGCCTCCCGGACCTCGCGCGAGGCCAAAAACTAGCAGAAACCACTGCTGATGCACAACAGCTGGTGTGACCGTAGGTGCGGGACCGCCCCTGCGATCCCAGCCTCGCAGGTGCGACTCTTCTCGCAGGTGCGACCCAGGCGCCGCAAGGGCGGCCCTGCAGGAGCGGCTTCACTTCTGCAAATGCGGCCCCTTCTGGGCTGGCCCAAGTCCGCAGGTGCGATCCTTTTTCCGCACCTGCGATACCGCAGGAGCGAGTCCCCTTCCGCAAGTGCGAAAATTGCCCAGTTAATATATTAATTTCCAGAACAGGGTTTAGACGGGATTCTTTCAAAATACACAAACTCCTCTTTCTCCAAGCCCCTCAGGCATCCATTGAAACTTCCTTTCACCAATACTTCATGGGTTAGTGAATCTTAACTTGTTTTCTTCATTTTCCATTAATCTTTATTTAACTCCTAAGCCTAAAACATGTAATTTAAGGTAGAAATTGGGGGAATTGGGTAGTGTTAGGTTTTTACGATTTTTGGGTGATTCAACCGCAATTTGGGGTCGAATCTTAAAACAAATTGTATATTCTTACTCGTGGGGTTAGGGGTGATCGGGTTTTGGTCTGAACCTCGAGTTTTGACAACGTGGGCCCGGGGTCAAATTTAGGAAGAATGATTAGAAATGGGTAATTAGGCTATGGGTTTGAGTTATTGAGTCATTATTGATATACTTGAGTTGAATATGTCTAGATAATATCGTTTCGGAGCCGGATTATAAAGGAAAGGCGGTGTTAGAGGGTTGATCGCTCTATTTTGGACCCGAGGTAAGTGACTTGCCTAACTTCGGTGAGGGAATAGGTATTGTTTGCTACGTGTTTACTTGTTAATCATGTTCGTTGCATAGGTAGAGTGACGAGTACCTATGTGATGAGAGTCTAGCATGACCGTGAGTCTAACGTGATAGTAATCGTAGCTTTTCTTCCATGTCTTTTATATTATGAAATTGCCATTATTTGTAATAGTATGTTGTTGGTTGTGGTGAAAGAATGAGACGTAAATTGTTGTTGAGGATGAATATTTGTTGTCAAAGATACTCTGTTGAGATTGGTATAGCTGAGACCCTTTTCGGGCAATTTTNTTCCTTGCCATTGATATTTATGATGTTCTGGTAAGGAAGAGGGGTGATGTTATTGTTATGCATGAGGGGACATGCCGTGCCGAGTGTTGATATTGTTATATATGCACGAGGGGACATTCCGTGTGGTAATATTGCGATATATGCACGAGGGGACATGATGCCGTGTTGTGATGTTGTGATATTGTTATATACGCACGAGGGGACATGCCGTGCCGATTTGATATTTGAGATTACGCACGAGGGGACATGCCGTGCTCTGTTATTTGATTGATTCCCGTATACTGATAGCTGTTTCTTCGGTTTCTGTTTTTACTTTCCAGCCGCATTCTCACTGTACCGTTGTGAATTAGATGTTGTTTTTCCTGTATCCCCAGCATGTACACTCCATATCTTATTTTATCGTTTAAGTTCCGATATTATTGCTGCCCCGTTAATATTTTTCCCCTATTTGTTCCCATATCTCTTCTATTTGATCATACTTGTTTTCATTATCGGTTAATTCTTGTACATATATCTGCTTAGACTAGGACAGGTGATCGTATTATGCTAAGTCTAGCCTCGTCACTACTTCGGCCGGGGTTAGGCTTGGCACTTACTCAGTACATGGGGTCGGTTGTACTGATACTACACTGCACTTCCTTGTGTTGTGCAGACCCTGCTACCGGACCCCGTGGAGCGTTCTGAGGGAGATACCTTCAGTCCACGTCAGAGCTTCGAGGTATACACTGGCGTTCGTGGATCCCGAGGCTTCTTTCCTTTACCGCTTCATTGTCTTTCTCTTTTATTTCCAAGACAGTATTGTACTTTCATTCCAGACTTGTATTTAGTATTCTAGTAGTTAGTCCGTGAGATTGTGACACCCTAGTTTTAGGAGCTTACATTTTTTTTTACGTTTGTTATGTTCTTACTTTCCGTATTTAAAGTTTTGTTATTTTTATTAGCGATGTTTGAAGGATTCTGTTGGGAATATGAAAAAGGGAAAAGCATGTTATCGATTTTTGGTTAAACGGTTGTCCCACTATTATCTCAGCATGTGATGGAAATTGGTTGAAATTGATGAGTTAGCATTTTATTCCGTATTAAATGATTTTAAATTGCTATTGAAAGTTATACGTTGGTTGGTCTAGCGGGTTCAACGTTTGGCGCAGTCACGGCCTAAAGGGTGGGAATTTGGGTCGTGACACTAGGAATGACTCGAGTGATGGAAATTTCTTCGATCCAAGTTGTAATGTACTTTACGGATAGTGGAATTCATTGAATGATGGAGTTGCACTAGTAAGGGTAAAGCGTGCAATGTATGAGTGTGCTTGTTGCTTCAAAGGGGTGGATTACTTTCCTAATATGTTGATTGCAAGCGGGGTCAGGCCTTTCTGTTTACTTGGTTAGTGTAATTTAAATTGGGAGAGCAAATGACGTTCGAGAATTGTTCAGACGGATTCAAGGTTATATGTAGCGATCGAGGATCTTCAAGGTGTGAGAAGGGATAGAACTGAGATTTACGGGAAGGTGTCAAGGCTTGTGGTGTATTTGCATTATCATGGATTCTATCCATCAGTATCAGGAAAGTGAAGGTAATGAATTTAAATTCGTAGGAAGTCTCTTTAGGGTAAGTATTTCTAATGTGGTGCATTTGGGGATAATTGAGGGAGTATTCAGCGGCTTATGAGCCTTAGACGGTATATTTTTATGCTCGGGTTTCGTGCGGTGAGTCGGGATTGAGAATTGCGGTATTATGGAAAGAAGAAGTATCAATTCGAAGGTAAGTCAGAAGGAACTTGGATAAATATGACAACCTGGTAGTACGCCGGATCGGCATGATACGGGATACGGTTAGTTCTTTGGGTGTTTATAAGGTACTTAGTTTTTACAGGTGGTTCATAGCAATTCTCTTGGAATTTGGTGGCATGCGTAGCTTGGCTGAGTTAGAAGGATTCAGTCCTGACGGGTTGGTGTTGTACAAATGTGATTCGGGAGTTCTTGATGATTTCTACCACGGTTGAAGATGTGTATTTCTACTGGCGTGATGGCCATGTGATGTATAGTGATTTTGCTTCTAAATGGGATCAATGGAAAGTTCTTGGCTAGTTGGGTACGTAGTTTTTTGTGGCTAGGAAGGGAGCATGAAGTTCTCATATTTATCATAGGATTGCATGGCGTATGCGGTATGCTGTGTTTAGTGGAGAGCGGCATATGTGAGGTCACAGTTCAGTTCTGGAAGGAAGGTCAGAACTGGCAATTTCAGATGATTAGGTAAAGGATACCACTGTTGGGTGGCTGGATGAGAGTATACATTCATAAAGGATAATGTGTTTGAATAAGGGTGCATCATTGGTGTTACGGCGCTCTTTTGTTGGATAGACTGCCGATATTCAAGTTTGGCATAGAAGAATTATAGGAGTATCCCCGTGGAATGATTGAGTATTAGAGACATGTTATATATTCGAGTGGTGGAATTGGGATCAGATATAGTAATTGGTGCGCCTCATGGATTTTAGAGACTGGGTGTTTCCATGAACATTGTAGTTGTGAACTACGAGGATGCGAGCAAAGCTATTCAGGTGTTATATGTCATGATTCAGTCGTTATGAACGTTCAGAGAGTTATCTACCTATTGTGGGTGACCATAGTTGACTTAAAGTTATTGGTAGGCCAGTATGGGTGTTGCAGGATTGAGACGTATTGGTTTTGTTCTTTCTGGTTTGGGTGGCATAGTATCGTCTGATTTCCCAGTGGTTATGGCAATGCACTTTGAGTAATTGATGTCGAATTTCGCATGGTTATGGATTTTGAGCAGGGCGGCTTGGAGTATTTCATGTGGTCCAGCGGTTGGATGGGATCACGCTTTGTAGCAGAGTTAAGTAGAGGGATGATCCTTGGTGTAGGAGTTGTGTGATATGGTTTCACGATGTGTATCAGGCTTTTAGCACGATGTGGTAATGGTAAGTGTTAGTGGCAGGATAGTCCTCTCGTGTGAGTCTTCTCTATATTATGAATTGAGCTCTTGGGATGTTTTTATTAAGTGCACGAGTTGCACAAGTTATGGCTCTGGATGGTATTGATGCTGATCGGGCGAATGGTTGCTGGTTTCGACATGTTTCTTTCATCATCGGCCCCATATGAAGGTGTTAAAGCAAGACTTTGTTTGATAAGAGGTTATTACCGGTATTAGGTTGTTATAAGAAACTATTGTGATTAGGAGTATTCGCCACGAGTGCTTGAGTCGTGCAGTGGATCATGGTATTTCATCTTAGGTTGCACATATGGCTTGATACAGCGTGTTCAGAATATTTCAGCTTATAGTTGTGGGATTAGAACTTTTAAATCATTTCAGAAGTGCAAAAATTAGTTCTAAGGTTTATGGGTCAGGATCGGACTTCGAAATTTCAACTGTGTTGTGCTATTAGACCAATATGGGGTAAGGTGACATGGAATCACCTCCGAATATGTGCATGGTAGGTTACACAGCAATTTTGGTGGTGTTTGGAAAAACTCTAGGAACGTTCGAGGACGAACGTGTGTTTAAGTGGCTGAGAATGTAACGACTCGGCCGGTCGTTCCGTAGAATTTGTATTATAATTACTATATTGACTTGTCATAGGTTGGTTATACCGTTATTGATGTGTTATAATTGGTAGGCTTGAAATCGGAATGGTTATAATGAGAAATTAGTCACTTAGTCTTTAAAAATAGCCTTAAAGTTGGAAAAGTCAACTGACAGTTGACTTATTGGTAAACAACCTCAGAATGCGGATTTTATGGCTCGGATAGCTTCGTTAGGTGATTTGGGACTTATGAGTGTGTTTCAGAATGATTTTGCGATGCCCGGTGTAGAATTAGGCTTGAATTGGCAAAAGTTAGTTTTCGGCGACCTCCGGTTAGCAGTGGAAAATAGGGTATCAGGGTCGGAATGGAATTCCGACAGTTGGAACAGGTTCGTAATGCCATTTTGGATATGTCTGCAAAATTTCAAGTCAATTGGAGTTGTTCTGGATAGTTTTGGCATCGTTGGTGGATTTTAGAAATTTCAAAGTTCTTAGGCTTGAATCCGATGTGATTTTGGTGTTCTAAGGTTGTATTTAGTGTTCTGAGAGTGCAACTAAGTTTGAATGATCATATGCAATGTGTTGGTATGTTTGGTTGGGGTGCCGAGGGGCTCGGGATTGATTTCGGATGGTTGACGGGAAGTTCGGAGTTGGAAATTTGCAGCAAAAAGCTGCTGGTGTAAATTCACAGTCATTTCCGCACCTGCGGAAGTTTGACCGCAGGTGCGGGCCCGCATGAGCGAACAAGGCTCCGCATGTGCGGTTAGGGGACCGCAGGTGCGAGTAATGGGTCGCAGGTGCAAAAATTCCTGGACAGAATATAATTAAAACCCATCCATGACCTTAACATATTTTTACACCATTTTTGAACGGGAAGAAGCTTTTGAGGCGATTTTGAAGAGGGAAAATCAGTGTTAATCATAGAGGTAAGTATTTTAGACCTTAAAACTCGATTATAGGTGATTAAGGAACATAATTTCAGTGTTTAATTCATGAAAATCGGTAGAAAAAGGTGGGGTTAGGGCTTGAGATTATGAGACCTTTATGGGTTGATTTGAGGGGTCAAACGAACTCCGAATTTAGCGTTCTTTATATGTACGGACTCGTGAGATGACGAAGAACATTTTTGTATAAACATTTCTGAGTTCCGAGACGCAGGCCTGGGGGTCGGGTTTTAGCAAATTTCGGGTCTTGAGCTAAAATCGATATTTTTCAATTGGAATCCATTCCTTAAGCATAATTTGATGATAAAGGTCCGATCTTTATAGATTTGGATCACTCGGGAGTTGATTCGAGAGGCAAGCGTATTGCAGAATAGTTTTCGGGCTAGTTTGAGGTAAGTAATGTCTTTAAAATCCTGTCTTGAGGGTATGAAACCCCGGACTCTACACCCTTTCACGGGTTTTGGAATGCAAAGGTTGGAACTTTGGAAATATATTCCCTATTTGGGCAACTATTGAGTTGCAAAATTGATTTTAAAGCCTATTCTTAATAGTACTGATATATATTTGATATGTTTTGGGTTGTAAGCCATGTTTGGGGCCTAGTGCCGATTTGTTTACCCCTTGGAGGATGTTTTACTATTTTCCTCACTGATATGTTATGATTTTCACTCACGATTTTCTTGATAATTGTTTTGACACTCAGAGTATTTTGATACTATTTCTTGAAAAATGAAACACCATTTTGGGTCGAGAAGCCGGTGTATTTATGGCCTGAAGGGAAAGTTGAGAGTGTCTGATTGAGTGAGGCTACGGGCCTATATTGTGAGGATGTTATGATATGAGTGAGGCTGCGGGCCTATATTGTGAGTGATTTATGCCATGATGTGGCTTGTTATAGTGCTTGGGTTGTAGGAGCCCCTCCGGAGTCTGTACACACCCCTAGTGAGCGCAAGTACCTAATGAGTGATGTTGCCCCCGGGGCTGATATTGAGTGATTGTGAGGTTGCCCGCGGGGCTGATATTGAGTGATTGTGAGGTTGCCTGATGGGATAATATTGAGTGACTGTGAGGTTGCCTGATGGGCTAATATTGAGTGACTATGAGGTTTCCTGATGGGCTAATATTGAGTGATTGTGAGGTTGCCTGATGGGCTGATATTGAGATCGTTATGAGAAATGATTATGGCCCGAGGGACAGATTTATGAAAATTTTACTGTGTTTTTTACTACGATTCACTTCTTTTTTCAAACTGATTTTTACTGAGAATTTTATTGAGGTATATGGAAATTATACTTGTTTCAAAGGATTTCTGGAAATTGGTTTTGAACTTATGTATTTGATGAATACTTATGGTGACTTGGTGATTTACTATTTTTGTGAATTGGTGTATCTGTGCTGTGTGTTTCGTATTTTCTCAGACTGTGATTTATTTTCATTACTACTTAGTTGGCGTAGTCATCATTACTCCTTGCACCTCTGTGTGTAGATCCAGGTATTGACTCGGAGCAGTAGTTGTCTCTGTTTGTTAGTTGCAGTTTTACGGGATTTCGAGGTAGCTGTCCAGCGTCCACAACTTCTCTATTTCCCTTCCTTATTTAGTTTTAGCATTTCATTCCTAGACTTTATTTAAGACATTAGTAGAGTTAGTTTTATTTCGTAGATGCTCGTGACCATGTTGACTCCAGTCTTGGGAGGTTTTGTTTAGAGTTGTTTAGACTATTATTGGGGCGCTAAGACTTAAAGAATTTATTTTATGATATGTTGTTGTTTATTATTGAATTGTGAATTATGATAATCGAACGAATGGGTAGTTGTGTGATGGTTGGCTAGCCTAGTTCCACGATAGGCGCCATCACAGCATGTTAGAGTTTGGGGTCGTGATATAAAGGAATAAGGTAAATTAAACATTTACGTTGGCTTAACTAGCAGGTTCAACGTTAGGCGCCATCATGGTCCTGATGGTGGGAAATTTGGGTCGTGACAAGTTGGTATCAGAGCACCAGGTTGCCTAGGTCTCATAATTCACGGACAAGCTTAGTAGAGTCTGAGGGATCGGTACAGAGACGTTTGTACCTATCCCCCAGAGGCTGCAGAGTTTAGGAATACCTTCACATCTATTCTTCTCAGTCGTACAATTTGAATTCTAATTGCTATTTGAATTTCTATTATATTCTCTCGCAGATGGAGAGAACACGTGCTTCTTCATCTACCGATCAGCAGCCCGAGCCTCTAGTTGCAGCTCCTACGAGGGGTTGAGCACAAGGTCGAGGCTGTGCTAAAGGCCGAGGCAGGGGCAGAGCTCAGCCCAGAGCAGCAGCCCCAGTGGAGGAGCCTCAGGTAGAGTTTACCGATGAGGTTCCTACCCAGACAATTCCTGTTGGACCAGCTCAGGTTCCCAAGGGGTTCATTGCCACCCCGATACTCCAGGATGTTATGGTCCGTTTTGTGGGTCTCATGGAGAGCGTTGCTCAGGCAAGCTTATATCCTACCGCACCAGCCGTCTCTTAAGCTGGGGAAGGAGCCCAGACTCTCGCTACCCACACTCCGGAGCAGTTGGCTTCTCAGCTCCAGACTCCAGCACCTTACATAGCTGGGGTAGTTCAGCCAGGTATTGTAGCTCAGGCCGGTGATAGGGCAGCCATGTCTGCTGATGCTTTATGGAGATTGGATCGGTTCACCAAGTTGTTTACTACTACTTTCAGCGGTGCACCTTTAGAGGATCCCCAGGACTACTTAGATAGTTGCCATGAGGTTTCTTCGAACATGGGGGTAGTTGAGACCAATGGGGTCGATTTTGCTACCTTTCGTCTGTACGGTCCCGCCAAGACTTAGTGGAGGGATTATTGCTTGACCAGAACAGCTGGATCACCGCCTTTGTCTTGGGCTCAGTTCTCCAATTTGTTCTTGGAGAAGTTTCTTCCTGTCACCCAGAGAGAGGATTACCGGAGGCAGTTTGAGCGTCTACAGTAGGGTTTTATGCCAGTCACGCAGTATGAGACCTGATTCATCACTTTGGCCTGACATACTATTATGATACTTCCCATTGACTGAGAGAGGGTGATGAGGTTTATCGAGGTATTATCTCAGCCGATTAGACTGCAGATGGCCAGAGTGACAGGTAGTGACATTTCTTTTCAAGATGCGGCTAATGTGGCCAGGCGAGTTGAGATGGTTTTATCGCAGGGCAGTGGTCAGGGGTCTGACAAGAGGCCTCATCATTTTGGACGGTTCAGTGGTGCCTCATCCGGAGGCAGGGATTCTTTTGGTAGAGGGCATCCTCCTAGACCATTCCAGTCAGCACTTCAGGTTTTTCGCAGTGCTCCAGGCAGCCGTGGTTCCCACATGCCATATTCTGATCAGTTGGCCTACAGTGCACCACCAGCTCCTATCAGTGCACCACCGCTCCCGAGTTTTTAGAGTGGTTACTCAGGTCGACAGGGATAGTTTCAGATCCAGCAGTCTCAGCAGCCGAGATCTTATTATACTTGTGGTGGTACGGGGCACATTGCTAGATTTTGCCCCCGGGCCTCGAGTAGTTCTCAGCAGCAGAGTTCTCATGCTATGATTCCCGCACCAGGTGCTTCACCACCCCCTCAGCCAGCTAGGGGTGGAGGTCGAGGTGCTAGAGGTGGAGGTCAGACAGTTATAGGTGGATGCCAGACTATTAGAGGTAGAGGCCAGCCAGCAGGAGGCCGGACTGTCAGTACCAAGTCAAACAGGTTCACGTAAATTGGAAAGAGTACTTTTTAGTTCATTTTTCCTTAATTTTACCTAACATTAAAATATCGGGCAAGTCACATCATGCATCAAACCCCCATTGTTGGTAGGTGATATTTTCAACCCTCACTAGAAAGTACAACAACTGGTCATCTTCTCTACCCTACATTAAACTACTATTAATCACTCTTCCTGTTTATGTGAATCTATTTCTTTTTTGTTATGTTCTAAAACGAATTATTCCTTTCTAAATTTGGTAACTATATAGCTTAAACTTAAAATTTTATCCTTAATGAGAAACGTTTATAAGCATATAAATACACTGGGCTCCTTTTTGACTTGTTTATGACCACAAATTGCAAAAGTTTTCATTTTTTTCTTAAACTCCGTGTCCAGTCAAACAGGTTCACATAACTTGGAACGGAGGGAGTACTACAAAACTGTATAAACAAACATGAAATGGCCTATAAAGCTTCACTTGACAAATATACTAAAAAGAAAAACAAAGAATGAGTACTTCTCAACTTCATATTGCACTCCTTGCTTTCCCTTTTGGTAGCCATGCAACTCCTTTACTCACTCTTGTCCAAAAACTATCTCCATTCTTACCATCTGATACTCTATTTTCCTTCTTCAACACTTCACAATCCAACACCTCAATCTTCTCTAAATCTTCAAAACCAGACAACATTAAAATCTACAATGTTTGGGATGGTGTCACACAAACCAATGGCACTACCCCTATTGGACGTGAAGCCATTGAGCTTTTTACTAAGGCAACACCTAGTAATTTTGAGAAATTTATGAAAGAGGCAGAGGAGGAAACAGGGGTGAAATTTTCTTGCATTTTAAGTGATGCTTTCTTATGGTTTTCTTGTAAATTGGCTGAGAAAATGAATGTCCCTTGGACTGCTTTTTGGGCTGCTGCTTCTGCTTCTTTATCTGTTCATTTATACACTGATTTGATTCGATCCAATGAGGAAACATTATCAACTATACCAGGTTTTTCTTCAACTTTAAAAATCAGTGACATGCCACCAGAAGTTGTAGATGAGGATTTGGAGGGGTCAATGCAATCTATGCTATATAACATGGCTTTAAATTTGCACAAAGCAACTGCTGTTGTACTAAATTCTTTTGAGGAATTGGATCCAACAATTAACAACAACCTCTAATCAAAGTTACATAAGGTGATCAATATTGGACCATTAGTTCTACGGTCATCAAAGAAAGTAGGTTAGATGTTAATTGTGATGAAAGTGGTTGCATCCTTTGGCTTGAGAAACAAAAAGAAAAATCAGTGGTTTATCTTAGTTTTGGAACTGTTACAACTCTACCCCTTAATGAAATTCTGGCATTGGCAGAAACATTAGAAGCTAAAAGTGTACCTTTTCTTTGGTCACTTAGAGAAAATGGGGTCAAGCTTTTACCTAAAGGTTTTCTTGAAAGAACAAAGGAATTTACTAGTTTCTTGGGCACCTCAGGAGTTAGGGGAGAAGTTGGTGGCTATGAGGGCCTGGATGAGTATGGGGGACACGTCTAGTATGTGGTCCATGACTGCGGATTGCATTAGGGTAGCTGCTAGAGACGTCTTAGGGGTCACGAAGGGTTCCCTAGGGGTGCATAAAGGGGACTGGTGGTGGAATGGAGAGATTCAAGGTAAAGTGGAAGGTAAGAAAGATGCTTATTTGAAGCTAGTAGAGAGTACAAACAAGGAGGAAAAAAGGACGTATCGGGAGTGTTACATAAAGGCAAAGAAAGAGGCAAAGTTAGCAGTTACGACGGTTAAGAATGCAACATTTGCTCATTTGTACGAGGAGCTCGAGGGAAAAGGTGGGGACAAGAGGTTGTTCCGGCTGGCCAAGGCGAGGGACAGGAAAGCCGTGACTTAGACCAAGTCAAGTGCATCAAGGACGAGGATGGTAAAGTTTTGATGGACGAGGCACTCATTATGAGAAGATGGCAGACATACTTCCATAAACTTTTGAATGAGGAGGGGGATATATGCATTGTGTTGGGTGAGTTGGAGCACTCCGAGAGTCGGCGAGATTTTGGGTACTGTAGGCGGATTACGGTAGAGGAGGTGGAAGGAGCGATGCGTAGGATGTGCAGGGGCAGAGCAACGGGGCCAGATGAAATCCCGGTGGAATTCTGGAACAGCGTGGGGCGAGCAGGTTTGGAGTGGCTCACTAGGTTGTTTAATGTTATTTTTAAAGCAAAGAAGATGCCCAAAGAATGGAGGTGGAGTACGATGGTTCCGATTTACAAGAACAAGGGTGATATCCAAAATTGCAACAATTATAGAGGTATCAAGTTATTGAGTCACACTATGAAGGTTTGGGAGAGAGTGGTGGAGGCCAGGGTGAGGAAGTGCGTGTCTATTTCTAAGAATTAGTTTGGATTCATTTGGTAAGGAGATTAGTGGAGCAGTACAGGGAAAGAAGGAAGGATTTACATATGGTGTTTATTGACCTTGAGAAGGTATACGATAAAGTTCTGAGGGAGGTACTGTGGAGGTGTTTGGAGGTTAGCGGAATTCTGGTAGCGTACATTAGGGTGATTAATGATATGTATGATGATGTTAAGACTCGGGTAAGGACTGTAGGTGGTGACTCGGACCTTTTCCCTGTGGTGATGGGGTTGCACCAAGGGTCGACTCTTAACCCATTTTTGTTTGCCTCGGCGATGGATGTACTGTCGCGTCACATCCAAGGGGAGGTGCCTTGGTGCATGTTATTTTTCGATGATATAGTGTTGATTGACGAGATGTGTAGCGTAGTTAACGCGAGGTTGGAGGTGTGGAGACAGACCTTGGAGTCTAAGGGTTTCAAACTGAGTAGAACCAAGACAGAATACTTGGAGTGCAAATTCAGTGAGACCCATGATGCAGACGTAGAGGTTAAGCTTGATGCTCAAGTTATCCCCAAGAGAGAGAGTTTTAAGTATCTTGGGTCTGTTATCCAGGGTAACGGGGAGATTTATGAAGATGTCACACATCGCATCGGAGCGGGGTGGATGAAGTGGAGTCTCGTTTCCGGTGTTTTATGTGATAAGAATGTGTCGTTAGGACTTAAGGGTAAGTTTTATCGAGTGGTATTTCGACCCGCTATGTTGTATGGGGCTGAGTGTTGGCCATTCAAGAACTCCCACGTGCAGAAGATGAGAGTAGCAGAGATGAGGATGTTGAGATGGATGTGTGGGTGTACCAGGCGAGATAGAATTAAGAATGAAGCTATCTGGGACAGAGTGGGAGTAGCCTCCGTGGAGGACAAGATGCGGGAGTCGCGGCTGAGATGGTTCGTACATGTTAGGAGAAGAAGCATTGATGCCCCTATCAGGAGGTGTGAGAGGTTGGCCATGGAGAGTTTGAGAAGGAGTCGAGGTAGGCCTAAGAAGTACTGGGGAGAAGTGATTAGGCAGGACATGGCGTTGCTTCAGCTCACTGAGGACATGACACTTAATAGGAGGGTATGGAGGTGGAGGATTAAGGTAGAGAGTTAGTAGGTAGTTTATAGTGCTCAATGATAGGCTTAGTAGCATGCGTTTCTCTTCATATTCTTTGATTTTTATTATGGTATGTGGTTTTATTCGCCTCAGCTATTTTATTCCGGGCTGCTATTATTGGATATTGTTTATCTTTTTTTCTTCCATCTCTTTGTTTTTTTGTTCCTTTTTTTTTATTTTATTTTTTCGTTTTTCTTTCCTTCCTTGCTTCCTTCTCCGTCTTCTTACCCTTTCTGAGCCGAGGATCTATTGAAAATAGCATCTCTACCTGCATTAGGTAGGGGTAAGGTATGCGTATAGACTACCCTCCCGAGACCCCACATGTTGGGATCAAACTGAGTTTGTTGTTGTTGGGCACCTCACTTGGAAATCTTGGCTCAGTCTGCTGGTGGTGTTTTTGTAACACATGGTGGATGGAATTCTATTTTGGAAGGCATACCATATGGTGTGCCTATGATTTGTAGGCCACTTTTTGGTGACCAAAAGGTGAATAGTATAATGGTGGAAAGTGTTTGGCAAATAGGCTTGCAAATTGAAGGTGGAAGTTTCACTAAAAGTGGAACAATGAGTGTTTGAATTATAATTTTAGTTTTGTACAGTATGACATTTGACGGGAAACCTTGGCTTAACAGTTCCCGTCAAATGGGGTCAAGGGTTTAACCGATGGAAACAGCCTCTTGCAGAAATGCAGGGCAAGGCTGGGTACGATAGACCCCTGAGGTCCTGCCCTTCCCTCACCTGTTTTTTTTATAGTATGACATTTATGTTTAAGTGACTCCAACAAATTATAACCACATCTTAGGCTTATGCAATTGCAAAACATAATGAAAGAACAAGAAATCCAGAAGTATTATGAAGTAAAAGAACGTAATATTGAGAGATAAGAAAAAGATTGAGACAGAGAGGGATATCAAACTTATTTTTTTTGTTTTTCAAGTATGGACAATATGAAATTAATTTGTTTAACTCCAAAAAGTGTTATGAACACGTACGTTAATGATTTTGGTGTAGTAGAGTTTTGGCCATTACGGGGAAAAAGTGGAGGAAGTTAATGGTACTATGGAGAGAAGCGAGGAAAAGGCGAAAATGATCCCTAATATTTCTGGTTTTTAAAATATAATCTTAGGACCCATTTGATCATAGATTTTATCAAAAAAAAAATTGAGTTTTATTTGACAAACACACGTTTTGCCATAGATTTTGCCAATATTTTGGCTAAATCACAAATCCCAAAACCAGTTCAATAGCTGGTTTTAGGCCAAATTATCACTATTATGTTTTTTAAAAATTACCCCATACTTTTCTATTTTATAAAAGGGACATTACGTGGCTAGAGAGAGAGAGTCTACTCTTGAGGTTTGGATGTTACGCTAAGGTAGTCTACCAGTGTGAATTATTCTTGGTATAAGGAGTAGGGAAGTTACCCAGTGAGGATGAGGCTTGTAGAGTGTGGTTTTGTTGCTCGAGGACTAACAATGGTTTAAGTGTGGGGTGTAGATAGTAGCCTATATTATGCAATGTAGATGTTATTTATACTCTAAATTAACCTTACTTTATTGATGTTTTTGAATGCTAAAAGATAACAAAATACTCTAATTGAGGTTTTTATGCTTTGCAGGAGATACTCCGAGCTAGGAGGATGATAAAGAGTGTTTTGAAGTCAAATTTGTACATACAAAGCCAATCGAGGAGAGCCCGGGTGAAAAAGAGCAAGAAAAAGGCAAAGGCTGCGTTGAAGCCTAGGACCGCGACCGCGGCCTGGGACGCGGTGGAGAAAGCGGTCAAACACAGAATAGTGTAAAACAACAGCGGTCCAGTCCGCGGTTGGGACCGCGACCACGGTCGAACGGGAGATTGCCAAGAACTTCAGAGGCTAAAGTGTAAATCGCTGGAAAAATTAACCTAACCCTATATAAACCCAGAAACTCGCCCAAAGTTAGTTTCAAGCTTGTTTTAGACTCAGTTGGAGGCAAGAACAAGTGAGAGGAGATCAAGTCATCTTTGGAGTTTTTCATTCTTCTTTCTTTTATCATTAATTGTGGATTATGAATCATCCTATTGCTTTATCTTAATTTAGTATGGGTAGCTAAACATCTAATCTAGGGTTTTGATGGAACATATTGAGAGCACTACACAGTACTACATGCAGTTAGCTTTAGGACGAACTGCATTATTAAACATCATATCATTCCATGGTACTCTTGCATTCTCTCCTATCATCTGGACATATATCTGCCTTGTTAAGCTCTTTCTTTTCTTGAATCTCCTTTGCATCCCTTAAAACACTTTCCTGGCCTCCATGATCTTCCTTATCATCCAGCATGCTTGTTGTGGTATTACCATTGTTTCTATTGCTTGACCCTTTATATAGTATGTATGAATCCACTGTATCCGCAACTTGTCTTGCTTCTGAGAAAGATCCCAAAAATTCTTTGCTATAGCAGCTTTGTTCCACTTCTGTAAATTTGCCAATCCAAATCCTCCAACACTCTTTGGAACACAAACGCTTTCCTATGTCACTAAAGATTTCTTACTGATAGTGTTGCATCCTGACCATATATAGTTGCGACTCCTAATGAAGTTGCTAACTCACATTATGCATAATAAAGAATCTTATAGGAATAGTTCAATATAACTCTAATATTAATGGGCTTTAATAAGAAAAAATTTAATAGTAAAATTTAGTTGATTTTAAAGTCCTAAAATTAAAAAATATTAAATGACTATTTTGTCTAGTATAAAATCTATTTTTAAATGGTAAAATAGGAGAATGATATTTTTCTAAGTGTTTTTAATGTTTTTAGTATAGTACTGGTCTTACGATACGCGCTTTGAGCGTGTTCACCATCTCAATAAGAAAGAATTTTAAAATACTATATAAATAATATATTAAAATATTATGTTTGAGCGATAAAATAAAAGTTATTTTTCTTAAAATGATGAATCTTCGTACAGTTCTCAATCATGAGTCAGTATATTCAACTAAAAATTTATTTAAATTTTTAATTCAATCGCTTTAAATTCATAAGTTGTCATGCTTTTTTTCAATTTCAGCAGTCACATATAATCTTTCAAAACTTAAGAACTTTTTCTTTTTTTGAAAAGTTATTCCCTTATTCATTTTAGAAGACTCAAACAAGATTAAAAAATTGATAGAAAATAATTCAAGAATAAAATGAAATTTATTTATTTTATAATTTAATAATAATTGTTATTGAGCTATTTCCAACATATTATAAAAGGAATAAATTATTGTATTTCATTGTATAATCAAATTTCATAAATTATACGAAGAAAAGAAGTCTTAGAAAAGAAAAAGAAAAATAAATAAACAATACTAAACCTAAAACTTTTTAACAAAAAAAGAAAGCTCGTTAATGACTCTCAACAAAGTTTTTTACAACAATAAGATTATTATATGATTTTCCATATCAAAGGCCTACATATTAGGCTATTAATTAAATGATTGTCCCTAAATATTAGAAAAATAATTAATGACTATTCCTACATATTAGAAAAATAACTAAAATTACTACTCTGTCCAATATAAAATATACTCTTAAAGGGTTAAAAAAGGCGAACGGCATTTCAGTAAGGGTTTTCGTACTTTTAATATAGTATAGATAAATAAATAGATAGATACAAATTTTTAATGCTCCAGTGAGATGTACAATTGCTCCAACTACACCAAATATGGTTATGATATTTTAGGACGATTCAAATTAAATTGTCAAAAATTTAACGTAACATTTCAGTAAACGGGGAGAGAAGAAACCAAAAATCATTTGTTAAAAAACTTATTTTCTCTGTTTTTTCGCTTTTGCTTACCAAATTAGCCAATAAGTCTAACAGAAACAGACTAATAAGGCGTAAAAATAATTATGCATAATTCGGATATGCCCAAAGATAAAATTTTATTATATTTAACTATTTAAGTTCAATCATAATTTATATTATTTATAAAAAAATAAAAAGGGTAAAGACTTGAAAAATAAATATGCACAATGGGGATTTGGACAAATATAAAATTTTATTATATTTAACTATCTAAGTTTGAAATTAGGGGAGCATGCAAAAGTTCTCTCTTTAAAAAATCCTCTCTCCATTGACGATCTCCTTCAAGCAGCAGTACGTTTGGCGGGGAAAGCGGTTGTTAATGGCGAAGGGCAAAGGATGGACCAGGACGACCAAGGAAGACGCCGATACTAGTTCTAGGAAGCTCACTTACATCGACCTCGTCTCCATCAACACCAGTAATATCACAAAACTCATGCATGGCGACACTAGAGGTAACAACAATGGCGAAAACGAATGGAAATACTTCTACTATAAGTAACTCTATGTATTCAGAGGTAGTTGGGGAAAATAGAAAGAGTAGTGATGATAATGGGAAAAGTAAAATACAGGACGAATGTGTGCCTTTATCTTCGATGTAACGAGTATAGAAAAAGCTCAATCATTGAACATGCAAATGGAAATTCGCAGAAATTGGAGGCGAATAAGGATCCAGTAGCTCCGGTGTGGGCTAATTTGTTTGCTAGAAATCGAATGGAATCTAATGGCCTTGCTCTGTCTTACATCCCACCGACTATAGTGGATGGGAATGTAGCTATTCAATTAAATCCATTGGAAAAGTCAAAGGAAGAAGATAAATGGAAGCATTCTCTGATTGTTGCTGTTATTGGGGAAATTTCGGGATATAATCACATGAAGAGATTCATAAGTCAAAATTGGGCTCAATCCACATGCTCTGAACTGATCTGGCATGATAGGGGTTACTACATTGCTAAATTCAAAGAGGAAGTATATTTGGAGGAAGTTCTATATGGAGGACCTTATACGAGTAGTAACATACCCATAATCCTGAAGAGATGGTCTCCTGATGCGGAATTTGATGCAATTTTCCTCAAAGAGATACCTCTATGGGTATCTTTCCCTAACTTGCCTATGACATACTGGAGTAAAGACTCTATAAGCAGACTGGGGAGTGCAATAGGAATACCATTATTTGCTGATGAATGTACAACAAAGCAATCGAGAATTTCATTTGCTAGGATGTTGATTGAAGTAAATATAACTAAACCACTGCCAAAAGAAGTTAAAATACAGGATCCAACAGGGAAAATCCACCAGCAAATAATGCGATTTGAATGGTAACCTAATTTCTGTCCAGATTGCCAACAGATGGGGAATATATGTAAAAGAAATGAAGAGTTTCAAGGGAAACAACAAAAAATACAGAAAACAAATGGAAGAGTTCAGCAGCCAGCCAAATAATGGAGAAGTAAGGGGCCAATAACACAGAATGCAAAAGGAACACAGGAAAATGCAGACAATACTACAAAAAGTATGAAAATACGGTAGGTTGTGGAACAAAGTAAAATTCCTAGTAGCAAGAATGAGAAAGCAGTGATAGAAACACAAGAACCTACTCTGATGAAGGAAAACAGTCTGAAGGGGAGAAAAGCTAGTTTCTATGAACTCTAGGAATGCAGTGATTGGTGTGGATTTTTCAATAGCCACACAAAATACATTTGGAATTCTAGTAGGAGGTCAAGAGGATAAGCAACCACCAGATAGAGGTGGTAAAAATGATCAATCCAAATGACTATGCTTATGTGGAATGTAAATGGGGCAAACCAAAGATATAAACAGAAGGAATTAGCTAAGTACCTCAAAGATAAATATATTTCTTTAGCTGGATTAGTAGAGACCAGAATTAAATATCATAAAGCTTCTGTGATTTCCCCTAAGATTGCAAAACATTGGGAATTGGTGCATAATTATGATCATGTAGTTAATGGTAAAATATGGATAATGTTTGACAAAAACATTTGGCATGTGGATGTAATTCAAACTAATGCTCAGTTTATTCATTGTACTGTTACAAGCACTAATGTCTGTTGTGCTATGACTGTGGTTTATGGATTCAACACTGTAGAAATGAGAAAGGAAATGTGGCAAAAACTAAGGGTGATGGCTCAATCTGTAAATCAACCTTGGCTCATATGGAGAGATTTTAATGATATCATGTCAATTCAAGATAGAGTATATAGGCATAAGGTAACAATGGCTGATATCCAAGACTCCGCAGACTTCTGTTCAGATACTATGACATCAGAAATCCCTTGGAGAGGAGACTACTTCACATGGACAAATGGACAAATGGGAGAGGATAAAGTAATCAGCAAAATTGATAGAGAGCATTGGGAAATGGTGAATGGATGATGAAGTTTGGGCATCAAATAATGGAAGTAGGAGAATCATTTATATCAGATCATTCTCCCTTGTCACTGAAGTTTCAAAGAAGGAACAACAATATCAAAATACTTTTCAGGTTTTTGAATGTATGGGTTGACCATGAAGCATTTCAGAGTATTGTTACTAAGGGATGGCAAGGGAAGCAACACCATTGCAAGCTAGTAACTGTCTGGAATAGATTGAAAGATATGAAAAAAGATTTTAAAGATCTGAATAACAAGAATTTTAGAGATGCAGCAGTGAAAATGGATCAAGCAAGAAGAAAAATAATTGAATGCCAATAGGAAATGAAAAAAGGCTACATAGATCAATTAAGGATGATGGAGAAGGAAGCTAGAGAACAACTTGAAAAATGGTCACTTATTGAAGAAAAGATAGCCCAGTAGAAGTCAAGAGCTCAATGGATCAATATAGGGAATGAAAATAATAAGTACTTCTTTGCAGTAATGAAAGAAAGAGCATGCAGGGAAAACATCACAACACTAACGGCATTGGATGGTACAATACTGACAGAGCCTAAGAGTATCAAGAGAGAGATTGTGGAGTTTTATAAATCCCTTATGGGTACTGCTGCAAATCAATTACCAGTTGTTAACATGCAAACAATGAAGAAGGGACCTGTTCTAAATCATCAGCAAACTATGGACTTGATCAAAGACATAACTAGACAGGAAATTGATGAATGTCTACATGATATAGGGAATGATAAAGCACCGTGTATTAATGGGTATAATGCAGTGTTTTTCAGAAAAGCTTGGGAGATTATGAAGATTGATATATATGATGCAGTACTGGAATTCTTTGAAACAGGTCAAATGCTTAGGATCATCAACTGTACCATTGTTACTCTACTGCCCAAGGTTCCTAATTCTTCTACTATCAAAGATTATAGGCCTATATCCTATTGTTCAGTCTTATATAAGATCATTGATAAACTCTTATCTTCAAGGCTGCAAAAAGTAATGAGTTTCCTAATTGATGGGGCACAGGCAGGTTTTATACCTGGAAGGAAAGGAGCAGATAACACTATTCTAGATCATGAACTGATTAGAGCTTACTCAAGGAAGCATATATCTCCCATATGTATGATTAAAGTAGATCTGCAGAAAGCATATGATAGTGTTGAATGGAGTTATGTAATTCAAATCATGGAAGGTTTAGGATTTACCCACAGATTCACACAATAGATAACAACTTGTATCCAAAGTGTGAGTTATTCTATTTTGATCAATGGTGAACTGGCTGAGCCTTTTCCTGCTGCAAAGGGGCTTAGACAAAGTGACCCAATGTCACTTTTTCTGTTTGCTCTAGCTATGGAGTATCTAAGTAGGCTGCTGACTGAGTTGAAGGATAAGAAACAATTTTATTTCCATCCAAAATGCAGGAAGTTAGGCATCACTCACTTGAGTTTTGCAGATGACCTGCTTCTATTTACCAGGGGAGATAAGCAATATGTGGAAATGATGAAGCAATGCTTTGATAAATTTTCTGCAGCTTCTGGACTTAAAGCTAACCTAAACAAGAGTTCAATGTATTTTGGGGGTTTGAATGACTCTGAGCAGGAAGTTATCCTTCAACGACTGGGCTATATTAGAGGTGCGTTACCATTCAAATACCTGGGAGTTCCATTAACTACCAGGAAGATGAAGGTGACTCAATGTCAATCTTTGATTGATAAAATAGTGTCAAGAATCTCCTCCGGGGCTACAAGGAAAATGTCATATGCTGGAAGAATACAACTCATAAAAGCTGTGCTGTTTGGAATTCAATATTATTGGTCACAAATGTTCTTGATACCAGCCAAGATTATTAAAAACTATTGAAGCTTACTGCAAGAGTTTTATGTGGTCAGGGACAAATGTGATAACCAAACGAGCCTTGATATCTTGGGAGAAGGTATGCAAGCCTAAGAGTGCTGGAGGTCTCAATATTCTGGATCTTAAGCAATGGAACAAAGCAGCTAGTGCTGGCAATATGAGCCCATATTTTTCTAACCCGCCCAATCCGCCCATATTTTAATGGGTTGGGTGAGTGATATTTAAGTTTGGTAAAATTTAGGCTTTAACTCATATTCAACCCATAGAAATATGGGTATTTATGGGTAAAATGTGGGTTAGACTAGTGAGTTATCTTCCAACTTTTTCATATTTGTTTAGCTTAACATTTCCTTATGAACTCATTTTCCTCTAATTGAAGGAAATTATTTTACTTATCAAGAGAAAGAAAAATATTTTCAAAACTCTTTTTCAATCTAACCCACCATATGCCTCATCCCCACCAACCCATCCCTACCCCAAACCACCCTAGCCCACCCACCCCTACACCCACTACTACCATCCCAACCCCACCCAACTCAATAGAAATATTATTAAGGGACGGTACGCAAATCAAGGAAAATATTTTTTCAAGAGTATTCATAAATAATTTTGATACAATAAACATGAAGTCATAAACTTCGAACCAACAACATTCCGAACCCACAAATTTCACAAACTTTTGAACCGCAAAACTTTCGAAATCGTAAAATTTCGAACCCGTAAACTTCGGAATAGTTAAACCTCCAAACTCATAACCTGGAACTTGTAAAATTTCGAACATGCAAATCGAAAGATGAAAAAAGTAAAACTGAAAATATATTAAAAAATATATATATTTTCCCGGAGGGTTGAGGGGGAAGGTGGAGGCGCAGAAAAAAAGACATAAATTTAAAAATTACAAAAAAAGTGGAAAAAAAATTGTGGGAGTGAGGGTAGGCGGTGGGGTGGCGAGGCGCGCGGGGAGGGGGTGCAAAAAAAAATAGAAATTTAAAAATTACAAAAAAGTAAAAAAAAAAAATTGCGGGAGTGGGTGTAGGGGGTGGGGGTGTGCAAAAAAAAAAGTAAAAATAAATTTTTTCTTTTGCGGGGTGGGGGTGGGAGTGGGGTGGGTGGTGACGAAAAAAAATCTTTTTGGAGAGAGGGTACGGGGTGGGGTTAGGTGGGTGAGTATGAGGTGGGTTGCCGAGGGTAAGGAATAGGGTGGGGAAAGTTGAGAAGAGTATTAGAAAAAATACAACTCGTATAAATTGTATTAGAAAAAAATACACTTATATAATATGGGTTAACCCATATTCAACCCGCCTATTTGACACCCAAACTATTTTTTACCCGCATGAAATATGAGCGGGTTGAGACCCAACCCATTTTTGCTCAACCCATTTTTAACCCGCACAAATCCAATCCAACCCGCCCATTTGCCACCACTAAAAGCAACCATTCTCAAGTTGCAATGTGATCTAACAACAAAAGCTGACAGATTATTGGTCAAATGGGTACATATGTATCACATAAAGGGGCAGCCTATTTCAAACATTAAAGGAGCTAAACAAGCAAGCTGGATGGTACAGAAGATTCTGACTATTAAAGGATCAAGTCCACAGATTCAAAGGTATGAAGGTAAAATCAGTGTAATCAAACATATATATATATATATATATATATATATATATATATATATATATGTTTGATTATATACAGTAGCTGGGCACACTAGAAAAGGTGGAATGGAAAGCAACCATGTTCAGGAACTTAGCCAGACCCAAAGCAATTTTCTCCATGTGGCTAACCATACAGGAAAAGATGATGATTGGAGACAAATTGAGTAAGTGGTGTATAACTATGGATACTAGTTGTGTATTCTGTGGTTGTCAACCAGAGAATCATCAACATCTATTCTATGAGTGTTCTATCACCATGGAAATATGGCAGGATATATTCAAATGGATTCAAGTTCAAGTGCAAGTAAAAATATGGGGTCAATTATTATGCTGGTTTGTGGAGAAAGCTAAGAAGAAATCAACTGAAGGGCAGCTAGTGAGAATGATACTAGCAGAAACTTTGTATAGCATATGGGTGGAGAGAAATCATAGAATCTTTGAAAAGAGTTATAGAGATAGACAAAGCATTGTTAGAGAAATTGTCTATGTTTGTAATATTAGAG
Source organism: Nicotiana undulata (assembly GCA_005239495.1). Classification (NCBI taxonomy): domain Eukaryota; kingdom Viridiplantae; phylum Streptophyta; class Magnoliopsida; order Solanales; family Solanaceae; genus Nicotiana; species Nicotiana undulata. Next base: position 34,070 of record ML293622.1, on the reverse strand, counting down.
CTGTGGATAAACTCAAAGAAATATTACAATACAAATTTGTATAAGGGAAGGAGATTAGTAGTATTGTCAAGCAAGATAGGACATAGAGGTGAGGAGTTTAGATGTGATACATATAGCAATACTCATACATTGTAATTTGCTGCTGTGAATAATAATATTTGACTTACCGGGAAAAAAAACTACCTAAGTTTGAGACTAAATATGTAATTATTTTTTATCAGAATGAAAAGGCCAAAGACTTGGGGAAAAAATAGCCTAACGATTCCTAACAGCTTGTTTGGATGGTTGTTACCCATTGTATTGTATCGTATTGTTACTTTAAATACGATGTTTGTTTTGATTGTTACTTAAATTTTATTGTATCGTATCGTTAAATCTGCCGTTACATAACGACGAAATGTCCCACTTTATGTAACGACCGATTTGGTGTGGTCGCATTGTTACCTTGTCTTTTTCTCTTAATCTAACCCTTCATTATTATTAAATAATTTTATTTTATCATTTACCTTACCTTTTTGTATAATAATTTTACCATGTATCACAATTTTTTCTTTATAATATTGCAAGTTTATTCTTCATATTGCTGGTGCATGATATCATGAAACAAAGGCAAAAGTCACAATTTATCTTAACATTATATTTATCAAACGACACAGTACAATACAATAAAATACGATACGTAACAACCATCCAAACAAGTTGTAACATGGTTAAAAAAAACTTGGAAAGTTAGAAGGATTTAAGAAGAGTCCTAATATTTAGGATCCTGTACATAGTTAAAAACTTAAAATAAGAAAATATTTAATAAATAAATTTTTAGTTGATTTCAAGTAAAAAAAAAGTTTAGGAAAATAATTAAATGATTATTTTGTCTAGTATGAACTCTATCTTTCAAGGGTAAACAAGACGAACGGCAATTCGCCAACGGACTTCGTACTTTTAATATAATATAGATAATTTTTCCTTCTCTAGAGATACTTATTTCATGTTTCTTTTTATTAATATTTTCCTTTCCAATTTCAACTCTTCTAAATTAGTTTTTTTAATCTTGTTGGATGGATCCATGGATCACAAAACAAGTTCTTTGGTGTCTCAATAGTTATTAGCATATGAATTTTATAATGTGAATTTAGGGGCTTCTCATTACGTTTTTGGCTTTAGACCAACAAATTCATTAAGCCACCCTTGCATAGCACATTAGCTAGCTACGACTAAGATACAACTCTTCTAACTCCATGCATGCGGGTGAATGCCCTCGCTCGGATTCTTTGACATCAACTCGATTGCTAGGAAGAATGCGGGTGAATCTGAAGTCAATTTTATGGTTTTATGGTATGCTTATGGAGTATAAATGGTGTGATAATCGGATGACAATTACGGTGGATTATATAAACAAAAATTTCTTTGTCTGTTAGAGGGAGCATATTCATTTTGGCTTTCCTTTTTCATAATATGGATCAATCTATTTTCTTCAAATCGTTGATTAAAGCAAAAAAGTTTGGGAAACTATGATTCTTGCATAGAACATTTCTCGGTTGGAGTAGTGATTAAGAAAAACACATGTTTAATTCGTCCAAGTGGAACATATGGTATTATATGCTTATGGGTTCGTTGCTACTTGCAATTGTGTTATTCTCATGATCACTTAACTATGTCTCTAACATAAACAGAAGGTGTTGAAGTTGTGATTAATTCACCGTTGGCGCCTTTCGACTCCTATGAGCAATTGAATAGTCCTCTGTCTCTGTGATTTTATAGGACTCGGAATACATTAAGAAGTAACTGATACGAAAAATTAATGCATAAATAAGAAGTCAATGAATTAAAAGCACACACATTATACATATTTTGATGCACTCTGCAGACTGATGTGTAAGAACGTGGTACAAAACTTCATTTTTAAGACCTAATTATTTCAAAAGATACAACAAGCTGATCTAAGAGAAAATATTAGAAGGGAAAAACTTGAAGAAACTAGAGAAATTTTTTAGGCTAAGAAAAGCATGAGCAAACATATGACCAAGTTGAACTTGTGCTGGGGTTGTGAGATGAATACCATCCGGACCTAGTTCTAGTCCCTTAGCATCAATGTTGACCACATTTGGGACATTGATCGCCAACTGAGCTGCTCTCACTTCTTCTATATATGGTCCTTTAAATGGCTCCTTCGGGTATGGAAGGATAACCTGTCAATATATATAAGTTAAATCCTAATATATATAATAAATAAAAAATGAAAGAATCAACGCAAGTTACATATTTGGTCGGTACCCATAAATAATGATATTCGTCAATCAAATATAAAACAATATATTATCCCACAAGGGTTGACTAAGTTGGTTGAGCTAGTGATTTCCCATACGGGAGACCTGGGATCGTTTCCCCTCACCAGCAGCCTTCTCAGTCAGAGTTCGCCGCACCGGACTTATCTAATGCGGTCTACATCTCATAAATGGTTTGCGAGCTATTACACAGTTAGCAGCTTACCCACTGCACACTTGAAAGGTAGCGGTTGTGGGTTTCCTTGGGAATGTTTCAAAAAGTATACATATTATACCCTAATATACAAAAAATATACATCTACCGGTTATTATTTTCAGGAGCAGTCGTACAATATAGTTTTCCAAAGAATAATTAATATGTACCTGCAAAATGGGGAGATTAGGAGAATTCAAATCAGTGCGCAAGTCATGAATGAATTTCTCCAAGTCGGGCTTATATACTTTTGATCCATTCCCACCTTTTACATCACTCTCCCCATGATACCACAATAACCCCCTAATAATTCCTCCATCTTTTACAGCAGATTTGGCTCTTTTAACCAAATCATCATAAGGTAAAGACCCACGTTGCCATTTAGACAGAGGAGTCCCTCCTCGAGCACAAGGTACTAAACCTATGACACCAAATTCCGAATCTTTTTTAAGGATTTCATTAGCAAAAGCCATTCCAGGACCAAGTCCACAACTTGCTAAACAATCGATCCCATAATTCATAGGCTCATGTGCTTCTTCCCATTTTAAAGCAGCATTAAATCGTAAAATTTTTTGGTTTGGCTTACATTCTTTAGGCACAAAACCATTCCAAACTTTGGTAATAGTTCCTTCTGTTGAAACTTCTCTAGTAACTCCGCCACGTCCAGCCATATTGCTTTGCCCTGCTAATAAAAATATTTGTACATTTTTTTTGCCCGTATTTTCACATTCCTTCACTCTCTTTGGACTCATCAACCAACATAAGTTTGAAACTAGTAAAAGAAATGTTAAGATCAGAATAACCTCGTCACTTTTATGCTTCAGCATATTGTACTGACTCTTTTTGGAGGTGAACTTGAAATCCCCTAAACAAATATTCTTCTGGTTTTATATATTTTAGGACAACAGAAGTAGTTGAATGCAGAGGAATAAGTTTTTGTTTTGGAATATATTTTTCTTTGTTTAGGAGGATTGATATGCCCACGTTCTACATATGATGCTAAGTTGTAACATTAATATACTTACTTTTTTAGTGAATGCGCTTAATTCCGTCACTTCCTTCAATAATGGCTGAATGAAATGCATAGCTTAAATGGTTTCCTTAAAAAGCAATAATTAACTTTTAAATTGCTATTATATTTGACAATATATTGTTAGCAAAAGGTTGATTATATGTTTGACTTAAATATGTGGTGAAAGTTAGATAGAAAAGAGAAATTTATGAAAATCTTTCCAATTATGTAATGGGAGATATTTAAGCATAATGCTAGGCTGTATTCATTGCATTTATCTTCGAGTATGTAGGTTATTGAACATGAGTAGATTATCTCAAGTACATCTGCATTGTAAAAGTGGTGGTATTTCTGTTTCTTTTAATATTTCACTTTTTTCTTGTAAAGTACTATCAGTATCAATTTTAATTTGCTTCTACTGAATATAGGATGAAATAAATGATTCCATAAATAAATAAAAAATGATGAGAAACAGTTCTAATAATCTTATAAGAATAATGCACCATATACTTATCAATGCGGAGTCCAAAATAACCCATTAATAGGAGAAAAACATTAGGCTGAACAAGAAATCGTATACAAACTCATGTGTTTTAACTGTAATCGTACTAATATCTATAAACGTGTGTTTCATGGTACTCAACCCTCACTTGATTATTTAAAGGTTCTTGGTTGTTTCTATTATGCCACCAAAATTGATTTTTCTGACAAATTTGCTTCTAAAGGCATCCCTACTATTTTTATGGGTGTTGCTCCCAAACACACACGCAACAAGTAATATAAGATTGTAAGTTCAGATATCGTATTCATATGGACTTGTGATTAACTATTAACTAAATTAATCTAAGACAATTAATCTATTCAAGCGATTTTCTAAAGTATGATTAATTAACTAGAACTAATCTAGAGTAGCAAACTAAGAAATTAAAGAAACAATTTGCCAAATTTAGACACGAATTCAAGAAGAGCCGATATTCTAGAGCTATGGGTTAGCTAACAATCCCGTTGAGTCTTCCACTTAAATCGTCTAATTAATTTATCCGATTTATTGGTTGACAGGGTTAATATTACTCGTAGCCTTCTCCCGAAGTACTACTCGCCTATTCAAGCCAACTAACGCCTATATTCCTATGGAATTAGGATTAAAATAATAAAGCAAGGCGATTAGGTATATTCCTATCCTAACCGCAAATTCGCTCTCCCCCCCCCCCCCCCCCCCC
>ML293622.1:0-17006 GCA_005239495.1 Nicotiana undulata | reverse complement strand
ACGGGGTGGGGGTGGGGGTGGGGGTTGGGGGTGAGGGGTGACGAAAAATAAACTTTTTGGTGAGAGGGCATGGGGTGGGGTTAGGTGGGTTGGTGTGGGGTGGGTTGGTGAGGGTAAAGAATAGGATGGGTAAGCTTGAGAAGAAATTTTGGAAAATGTTTTCCCTTCTCTTGATAGGGAAAACATTTTGCTCCAATTGGAGGAAAATGAGTTGATTAGGAAAATGTTTTCCAAAACATTTAAGCCAACCAAACATGAAAAAATTGGAAACATTTTCCTTCATACCAAACACACCCTTAATGTCCATTTTCGTTAATTACCCGGCATAAACAAGTTTTGTTTACAAAATATATACAATCCACCTTAAAAGGCTCTCAATCCATTGCCTCAATATGCTCGATTACGAAGTCCTAAATTGCCTCAAGCTCAAGTTTGGGTAACTCGAGGTAAGGGCCGAGCCCGGCTGGAAATGCACACCTCGAGGGAACAAATCGAGGGCCTGGTACGATCTACCTCGAATCAATTCAGTTTCGATGACACTCAAAAAAGAGCGGGAATTTCTCAAAGACACGTAGATCAGGGCGTAAATTGTGGGATAAGATTTGTACGAAATAATACAAATATGTACTAGGTTGCTATACAACTGTACCAATAGAATTCTTTACCATAATTAGAAATGTACCATATTAGGGTTTTTTCCTCCTATATAAAGGGGATCTCAATCATTTGTAAAGATCATCTCACTACTGGCAATAGAATATTCTAACCTACTTTTCTTGTTTATTGTGCTCCAAGGATTGTTCTACAACTTTATTGCTCTTACTTTATTGTTCTTACTTTATTACTCTTAACTCACCTCGAGGTCCCCGAGAGTATCGAGCTCGAAGTCCCTATTGCTCTAACAATATTGGTTTGGTTCATTAATTCTTCTTACTTATACTTAATATTACTTGTTTATTCACTAGTATTGGAATAGATCACGTATCTTTAAAATCACAAATCAAATTTAATTGTTAATCGCATTTTTCGAGGTAAACAAATATCACTTGTGTAAGTCATAAATCTCCAGCAGAGGCGGAATCAGAATTTGAAATTTATGGGTTCTAACTGGCCACCAAACTTATATTGCGTCTTAGTTACTGAGGTCGGGATTAGATATTTATACTTATATAATGGAATTTTTATACTTATTTAATGGATTTGTAGTACTTTACGCTTTAATAGTAGTAATGAATAAATGGTTAAGTTAGTTATATAGTTATGTGATACTGACAATTTTATCCCTTACTATTACACTTAAGTCTGTTAATTGCATTACTTTACAGCGGAGTCTATCTTCCTAGTGAGGTGGTATATGTATCAGAGTGGAGTTTAATGAGATTTACGAAAGAATGATTTCTTCTATTTCCCTCTCTTACTAGTTCTCTGTAATTTCCCTTATTTGCTCTTGAATTACAACACTGGTATCACAACAATTTATGGCACTATGGGAGCTCATAATATCCGGAGAAATCAAGAATGTGCTAAATCAATTGGGGTGAGTAGCAATTGAGGTTGCTTATGCTAATCTCCGACAAAATCAACCAAAATCCACAAATAAAAAATCATTTCGAGAGCTGAAGGAGACTCGCACGGTGAGTTAAAAATCTAGTAAGGACAAGGAAGCCAGCTCGCCAGTGGTGAATCGAGCTGGTTTCTACTCACCCACCGATGTACCACAAGGTCTAGTAGGTCTTGATGATCCCATCTCATTTCCCCCATCAAGTCCCAACCTTAATATGAACATATTTGTGGGATTTCAGCTACCCTGTGTTTGAAACCCAGCTGCTGGCCAAAAGTTTAGCTCTCCAATTCCTCATACATAACATATTCCTGCCATCCAGCTCCAACATTCCTTCTACATCGATTCTATATAACCATACTGTTCGAAACTCAAATTCTAGTCATAATTTTAGTCCCTCAACTTATCCATACTAGCTACTGCCTCTCATACTCCTATTACAGCTCACACCCAATCTGTCCAGTACCAGGTGTTACCTGCTCATGTAACACACCACACCTAATTGAATCTGGCCCCAATTCCCTAATATCACCCTCAAATGGAGGGAGCTAATTGTCAAGTTTCCTATTATATTCCCTGCTCCATTGCCAATCCAGCTCACACCCTAATATTTCAGAACACCATACCTCCATACCTACATATATGATTCATATACCTCATGTGTCATGCACCTGTCTACTTACCATACCACTACAATGCACTGGCACACAACCAGTAACCACGTTCATTTTTTAGACAATATAGGATTGATTTTTCCACGTTTAATGAGAAGGGGTTTCAAGATTGGTGGTACTAGATAGAAAAATTCTTTTCAATGGTTGAGGTTCCCCACCATGAGAAGGTGAAAGTGACTTCAATGCATCTAGATGATTTGGCTCTACAGTAGCATAGAGTCTACATGAAAGGCAGATCACAGTTGCAACTTTCTTACCCAAGCTGGGAGGAGTATATTTGGGAACTGTCAGATAGGTTTGGAGTGGAGTCTGATGACCCTATGAGTGAATTAGTTAAATTGAAATAAACTAGAGAATTGGTTGAATTTCAGGAGTCCATTGATAGAGCTATGACTAGGCTCAATCTGGAGCCTAGTTATGATATCAACATTTTTTAGATGGGTTGAAACCTGAGTTAGGGGATGCTGTCAGGATCCTAAAACCATACTCTTTACCCTAGGCATAACACCTTGCAAGACTGCAAGAGCCTATTTTAATTAAACAATCCAAAGCCATGATACAATCTATCTTGTAATCCAATCCTAGAACAAATTTTAGCACAATCATCCCATTATAATAAACCAGTAACAACTCATGCTAACCATATTTCTCGACCTCCCCAAGCTACAGGAAATGATAAGTTCAAAAGACGGATATTGACACCAGCTGAGCTTAGTGAGAAAAGATACAAGGGACTCTATTTCCTGTGCGATGAGAAATTTGAACCAGGCAACATTTGAAATAACAGGGTTCAGTTGTATCTGCTGGAATTGGTTGAAGAAGAATTAATACCAGAAGAGTTAGAAGAAGAGGTGTTCAAGGTAGAAGAGATAGTAGAAACCTGTGAGATCTCTATTTATGCCTTGCATGGCACCAAAGGCTATAAAACCTTGAGACTCATGGGATACTCTCCCAGGAGGCCCTTGAATATCTTTATTGATACCGGTTCAACACACAACTTTGTGGGCAGTGGGTTGGTGTCAAATATGGGGTGGAGGGTAGATCCTGTAACCTATTAGATGTAAACCTGGAAGATGGTAATAAAGTTTTCATATCAGGCATGTGTAGAGGACTGGAATGGCTACCACATAATGCTATCTCCAGAGCTGATATTTATTGCTACCCTTAAGGACATGTGATATAGTACTAGGGAATCAATGGCTCTGCGACTTAGGGAATATTATGTTCAACTTGAAGAAGTTGACCATGAAGTTTGTGTATGAAGGGAAGCGTTCTCAGTTCAAGGAATGGCTCCCAAGTTGAAGATGATAGATTCTTCTTCCTTACAAAAAGTGAATGGGGAGAATGTGCAGCTATTCATGATCAAAGTGACCCCTAAGGAGGTGAACGAGAGAAGAAAGAAAGATGTAGAACCAATGAAGATTCAGCAGGCTCTGTAAGAGTATGAAGAACTATTCTAAGAACCAAAAGAACTGCCACCTTTTAGAGAACAATTTGATAATCACATTCCCTTGAAGGAGGGAACAAATATAGGTAAAAATCGACCATATAGTTACTCTCCGTTGCAGAATTATAACTGATAAAATGGTGCGGGAATTGCAGTTACAAGGGCTTATAAAAAATAGTTGCAGTCCCTTTGCCTCTCCAGTTGTATTGGTAGGCAAGAAAGATGGCAATTGGAGACTTTGTGTAGACGACAGAGCCCTCAATCATATCACCATTAAAGACAAATATCCAATACCTATCATAGAATAGTTGTTGGATGAATTGGGTGGGTCACAAGTTTATTCTAAGATAGATCTCAGGCCCGGGTATCACCAAATAAGGATGGCACCTGCTGATTTCTCAAAATCTACCTTCAGAACACACTTCGGCTATTATGAATACCTAGTGATGCATTTGGCTGAAGTAATTCACCCTCTAGATTTCAAGGGTTGATGAATCATGTTTTTAAGGAGAATTTAAGGAAGTTTATCTTGGTATTGTTTGATGATATACTCATTTTTAGCAAGAATATGACAGAGCATGCTGAGCATCTGAGAGTGACCTTCAATCTTATCAACATCAACTTTATGCTAGGAATCCAAATGCCAATTTGCTGTGGCTAGCATGAAATATTTGGGTCATTTTATCTCTGCTAATGGGGTCTCTACTGATCCTAAAAAAATACAAGCAATTTAACATTGTCCAATACCTATAACTATAAGAAATTAAGGGGATTCCTAGGATTAATAGGCTATTACAGAAGGTTTATTAGGGGATATGGGCAGATTAGAAAACAATTAACTAATTTGATGATGAAAGACAACTTCAAGTGTTGTGATCAAGCCATTGTAGCTTTCCCAAACTTAAAGGATGCATTGGTCTCTACACCAATACTTGCTTTGCCAAACTTCAATCTCACATTTGTAGTGGAAATAGATGTTTATTGTCAAAACTGATCAAAAGGCCCTTAAATTCCTTTTTGATCAGAAGTTACATACACGGGCACAACTTAAATGGATAACAAAGTTGATGCAATTTGACTTTGAAATCCAATACAAGAAAGGCCAGAAAAACTAAGTTGTAGATGCACTTTCTAGAATTACAGCAGTCGAGATTGCTGCTCTCACACTGTCAACAGTGAGGACCAATCTCTTGCAAGCCATCAAAGATAGTTGGGATACTGATCCAGTAGTAAAGGAGATATTTGAGAAACAGAAGTATTTAGTAGACGAGGTGAAATGGTACTCATATATGAACCGGCAGTTGAGGAAAAATAGGAGATTAATTGTAGGGGTCGACTCTTCTCTGAGGAAGGAAAATCATCAACTTTGGCATGACTCTGCAAGTGGGGGTTACTATGGTATAGATCACACTTATAGGAAATTGGCCTCTCTTTTTTACTGGAAAGAGATGAAGGAAGATGTGTAAGACTATGTTAAAAGGTGTGATGTTTGTCAAAGAAGCAAGTATGACAAATCAGCATACCCTAGTTTGTTACAATCTCTCCAAATTCCATCTTTAGATTGAAGTAGTATTAGCATGGACTTCATTGAAGGTTTTCCTAAGTCCAAGGGAAAAGAAGCCATATGGGTTGTAGTAGATAGATTGACTAAGTATGCTTATTTTGTTGCTTTTTCGTACCCCTATTCTACTGTGGATATTGCCAAAATCTTCATGGATCATATATTTAAGTTACATGGCATGCCAGAAGACATTATTAGTGATAGGGATCCAGTCTTTATGAGTAAATTATGGCAAGGACTGTTTGCAATGCAATGAGTGACCTTTAATACATCTCATGCTTACCATAATCAATCTGATGGTCAAACTGAGGTCATAAACATGTGTCTAAAGACATATCTGAGGTGTTATTGTTCTGATTCTCCCAAGAATTGAGTTCAGTACTTAGCTCTCGCAGAATGGTGGTACAAAACCACCTTCCACACCTCCATCCAAACAACTCCATATGAAGCTTTGTATGGACAACCTCCACTTTTGAACTTACCATAAATCCAGGGTGATTTAGAGGTAGTAGAGGTGGATAGGAGCTTGACAACAAGGGAGTTGAAACTACAATTACTGAAATTTCACTTGGAGAGGTCTTAACAAAGGATGGTAAATCAAGCTAACAAAAGTAGAACTAATAGACAGTTCCAGGTAGGAGACTGGGTCTACTTGAAGATACATCCCTACAGACAATTATCTGTATCAAGTAGACAGTTTACTAAGCTCTCTTCTAAATATTTTTGTCCCTACCAAATCTTCCAAAATGTTGGTTGTCGCTTACAAACTAGCTTTACCACACCAGTTAGCCTTACATCTAACCTTCCATTTTTCTCTCCTTAAGCCTTGCTATGAAATTTCAACTCCTTAAATCACCCCCTCCCCCCCTTCCTAGATTTGTCCAGTAGGGATGTCCATGTCCAACAGGTGTTAGAGAGATGTATGATACAAAAAGAAAATAAGGCAGTGATCCAGTTTAGTAGGAGCATTTACCTGAAGATCAAGCAACATGGGAAGATTCTAAAGCATTGAAAGTATTTCCAACCTTCATTCCTTGAGGTCAAGAATATTTTTTAATTTAGTAGGAGCATTTACCTGAAGATCAAGCAACATGGGAAGATTCTAAAGCATTGAAAGTCTTTCTTCATTCCTTGAGGTCAAGAATTGTTTTTTTTGGGGGGGGGGGGGGGGGGGGGGGGAGTATGATATGATCTGAGAAGTATGTGAAAAGTTGTGCACAACTGCGGAAACTAGTACTTTACGGTTTAATAATTGTAAGAAATAAGTGGTTAAATTATTAGTTGTATAGTTTTGGGATATTGATAGTTTGATCCCTTACTTAATTACACTTAAGTCTATTAGTTACATTATGCTACTCTGGAGTTTATCTTCCTAGTGAGGTGGTATATGTATCAGAATGGAGTTCAATGATATTTATGAAAGAATGATTTCTGCTATTTCCCTCTCTTACTAGTTCTCTGTAATTTTCCTTATTTACTCTTGAATTACTACACTATACTACTAGATTCGCTCCTGACTTCTGTTATCTCCATTGACGAGCGCAACTGATAGACATTTTATAATAAAAATCCGGCTTATCCAATTAATATCTATATATACTGGATTTAGGCAAAATTCTGCTAAAAAGGATTGTAACATGAAACGTATACAGGACTAGAAGAATCGGATTCCTGAAAAGACACTAATCAATATAGTATCTTATCTTTAACAACTTCTACAGTGTCAAAGGATGTAATCATGCAACCAAGTTCGTAAAGAAGGTGTGGATGAATTTTTAGCGTAAATATGGATTATGTGGCAAGAAGGAAAAAAGCTACAAGTATATATACTGATGTAACATATAATTATTGCATTTGATATCTCGTAGTGCTCTATGTTCTAAATATAAGATATAACGGGGGAGAGGGAATCAAATCATAAAATTCTGATAGAACTGTCAAAGGATTAAATTTACTTCTCTATTTTCAAAATTTATGGGAAAAGATTCAAATTTATCTCTCTAATTTTGAATATTATCTATATCTAACCTCTGTTATATTATTCGGTCAAATTTAAACCTACGTTATATAAACCGATCAAATTTTGTCACGATCCGAATTTCCCACCGTTGGGGTCGTGATGACGCCTAACGTTGAACCCGCTAGGCAAGCCAAAGTGAATGTTTAATTTACTTTATTCCTTTATTATTAGTCGTAAACAGGTAAAATACAACATTAACATGAATAAAAGTACAAAATGAAGCAAGGTATATAACTCAATCCAATGCCTTTACAAAATTTCACAAAAACCAAATCCCAGAATGTTGGAGTCACAACTCACGGACTGTCTATGAATAATACATATAAAAGGTCTGAATAAAATGAGTACACTGTTTCTGAAATAGCTAGAACATAATACAAAATAAATAGTAGGGGACGCCAACAAGACTACCTCGGTGTCTCCGCGTGGACTGAAGGCAGCCTCCTCGCTCTAATGTCCGTAGCGTCCTGTATCGAGATCTTCACAAAAACGATGTGCAGAGTGTAGCATCAGTACAACCAACCCTATGTACTGAGTAAGTGTCGAGCCTAACCTCGGTGAAGTAGTGACGAGGCTAGGAAACAACAACCAAAACAACCTGTGCAATTTAATAATATTCGGAGGAATAATAATAACAGGAAGTAAAAAACTAAGTACAAGGAAAAAGGGGACATGCTGGGGGAAAGAAATGTCAAATACGGAAATAACGAAATAAGACAACAATTCAATATCAACTTGAACAGAAGGAAATAACATCACAGAGAAAACTGTAACGACCCGACCGGTTGTTTTGAGAATTTAAGCTCCGTTCGGTGGTGTAAGGTCATAAGAAGCTTCACATTTGGTATATCGAACTGCGTGCGTGGTTAGATTCAGTTACCGGATAATCCGGAGTCAAATTGGAAGAAAATTTCAGTTTTGGAAGCTTAAGTGATGGAAGTTGACCGAAGGTTTGACTTTTATGTAAACGGCCTCAGAATGAGTTTTGGTTAATGCCAACAACTTTGTATGATTATTTCGGACTTGGGCGTATGTTCGAATCGGGATTTGGATAACCCGGGAGCGTTTCTGCGTATATTGTGGAAGTTAGCATTTTAGAAGAAATTTCATAAGTCTGGGTTGAAGTGCATTTCAGCAATATTGATGTATGTTTGGGATTCCGGGCCTGGAAATAGCTCCGTATGGTGATTCTGGGGTTGGGAGCTCAATCATAAGTGAATTCGGACGTCCGTAGGTCATTTTGAAGTCATTTGGCTAAAGATAGAAATTTGAAGGTTTTTGAGAAGTTTGACCGAGAGTTTGAATTTTTTATATGGGGACGGATTCCAATTCCGAAAGTTGGAGTAGGTCCGTAATGTCGAATATGAATTGTGTGCAAAATTTGAGGTCAATCGGACGTGATTTGGTAGGTTTCGGCATCAGATGTAGAAGTTTGAAATTTCAAAGTTCATAAAGCTTGAATTGGAGTGCGATTCATGATTTCGACGTTGTCTGATGTGATTTGAGGCCTCGAGCGAGTTCGTATCATGTTTTGGGATATGTTGGTATAATTGGTTAAGGTCCTGAGGGCCTCGAGTGGATATCGGAAGGTTAACGAAATGGATTTCGGGCCAAAATAACTGCTGAAATTTCTACTGCAAATCTGTTTGACAGCAATTAATGCATCGAAGAGCTAACTTTTGAAGCGTATATATCAAAATATATAAGGAATATGAAAGTTTGCAAAACATAAAAGTTGTAGTCCTTGCATTCTAGTTTCCATAAAGTTAAACCATTCATGATTTGGGCATTTGATAAGAAAGTTATGATTGATTGACGATGGCTGGTGAAGCAGTTTTGATAGAAATTTCTGATGCATGGAGCTGACTTTAGAAGCTAATATCTCGGAATATATAAAGATTTATATGGTTTACAACCTATCAAATGAAATATCGTTGAGTCTAGTTTCTAAATCTTCAAACCGTTTGTCATTTGGATATTTCTAATATCTAGCCCTATAGTTATTTAGTCGTAGCTGGAACATCCATTCGTTGATGTCAAACATGCATGTGAGTCTTACATTGTGGTTTATATGATTTTTTCCTTAAGTGCTACTTAGGTCTAATTGATAAACATCTATGTTGTTGATATTTCCTTGATGTTGCCTATTACTGGGCTTTTGTTCGAGCTGAGTTTTAGTTCCGTGAAGCTAATTGTTTAGGCGAGATTGGTTATAGTTGTTTTCCTTGCCGGGATGATGTTGTTTTCATTGTTGATTCCCTTGCCGGGACAGTATGGTTTCTATTATTGTTCATGTTGTTATGATATTGTTTTATTGATGACTCCCTTGCCGGGATAGTATGGTTTCTATTATTGTGTATGATGTTGATTCCATTTGTTTGGGTGAGGAAAGAGTGTAAAGCACGAAGGGTGATGTCGTGCCATTGTTTATATGCATTATTATATGAGGAAAGAGTGTAAAGCACGAAGGGTGATGCCGTGCCATGTTATTGAAATTAAAAGCACGAAGGGTGATGCCGTGCCATATTATTGAGAGTAAAAGCATGAAGGGAAATGTTGTGCGTAATATTGTGAGTGAGTTCATGGCACGAATGGTGTTTTCGTTCAGGTGAGGACGAGGGACATGCATCATGATGTGATATTTGTCACCTCGTGTATACGTGTGCCTGTACTTTGAGTTGTGATTGTTGTACTTCTATAATTGGTGTGTACTTGATCTTTATCTCATTGTTGTTGTCATGTCCATGTCTGTTACTTGTTTAATCTTCTTAATTTGCGTTCCATATTGATCAATTTCTATGGGGAGGACGAGAGTAAAAGCATGAAGGGTGATGTCGTGCACTTGATCTATTGAAAACTACGTCTGAAAGACTATTATTGAAAAGTAAAGTTTAAAGGCATTTACTTTGAAGGAAATCTATGTTTGCAACCAAGGAGTATGTTTGCAAAACATTTATTTGAAAGAAGCTATGTTTAGAAAACATTTACTATCAAGGAACATTTGAAAGGCTTGTATTGAAAGGAATTTGTGTTTGAGGTTTTCGTTCTGTACATTACACTCATATACCGTTGGAGGAAGTGTATTTCGAAGGGGACTTTACTTAAAAATGAAATGATTATAGTTTAAAAGCTTTCAATATGAACTTACAATTTAAGGGTTTTACTCGAAGAATTGATTATGTTGTAGGAGTTTTTGACTAAGGATTGAGGGAGAAGTTATTGAAATGCTGAGTTACTATTTTGTTTACTGTGTTGTGGTTTCCTCTTTCGATTCTCACTTCCATCCCTTCTTTTGTGTAATATTACGATGTTCTGTGTTATTTGATGTACCTTCTTTCCGCTTTGTACTTGTTATGTTGATAAATATATGGTGTAGTCGTTAGACAGGTGTCATGTCATGTCATTCCTATACATATAATTGTTTAATTTATTAGACCAGTGGGTGTCTTGACTAGTCCTCGTCACTACTCCACCGAGGTTAGTCTTGATACTTACTGGGCATCGATGTGGTGTGATCATACTACACTTCTGTGCATTTTTGTTTGCACAGATCCAGGTATTGATTGTTAGTAGCTGCATGGACCATTGACAGGGAGACTCAAGGTAATCTGCTGCTGCGTTCAGAGGCTTCGGAGTCACCTTATTTTTGTATTTATTATTCATACCCTATTGTACTCATTCCGAACAGTTGTAATTAGAGATTTTAGAATAGATTTGTAGAGCTTATGACTTGTATTACTGGTTTTGGGAAACTTTGTAAATTCTGTCAAGATTTCCTTATTGAGACTATTAAAGTTCTTTTATTATTGTAATTGTTCTAAATGTTAGGCTTACCTAGTCCTTAAGACTAGGTTCCATCACGATACCCAATAGAGGGAAATTTGGGTTGTGACAAGTTGGTATCAGAGCTCTAGGTTCATAGGTGCTACGAGTCATAAGCAAGTTTATTAGAGTCTTGCGGATCAGTAAAGAGACGTCTGTACTTATCTTCGACAGGCTACGGGACTATTAGGACAATTTCACTTCCTTCATTCCTATCGTGTGAGTTTATTGATCTTGAAGTTTGAAATTATCGTTCCATTCTCTCACCGATTGTGAGGATACGAACGACGGTTCCTGATGATGTTACCCCGAAGCAAATGTTGCAAGGGTCAGAGACAAAGGCCGATGAGGAGCACGTGTCGTAGTTAAGATGCCTATCAGAGCAGTCGTGGAAGAGCCGCCAGCAGTTCTAGTTGGGGAGGGGGGGGGAACAGGTACTGGAGGTTCCAGTTGCTACCCCGGACTTCAGGAGACCCGAGCGGAGTTTTGAGTATAATTGGTACATTGACTCAGGCGGGATTGATTCTAGTCCACCGGCTATTCCACGAATCAGGGGAGGAGTTCACACTCCCACCATATACACTCCAAAGCAGTGAGATCATATTGGTCAGGTTCCAGTTGTCATGGCAGCACAACATGTGGCTTCAGTTCAGCCGTGGTTAGGGCAGCATCAGAGGAAGAATACCTTGGACTTGAGAGATACAAGAAGTACCACCCTCCTATCTTTTAGTGGATTGGCGATAGATAGTTCCCAGGATTTCCTGGAGGAGTGTCACTATATTTTTTGTACTTCGGATATTTTGGAGACGAGCGGGATTGCTTTTGTCACGTCTTAGGTTCAGAGTAGTGGGTTGGTCACTGGTGGCGGCATATAAGTTGGGGTAGCCTGGGCGAGTCAGCTTCACTTGCGTGGATTCAGGTTTCAGAGATACTTTTGAGGGAGTTTGCATTCCAGTTCCTTCGAGATGCATGGCGCGCGGAGTTAGAGCAGTTTCGTCAGGGCGCTATGTCAGTGTTGGAGAACTATGTCGAATTCAGTGAGTTGGCCAGATATGTGCCTCCCTTGGTTGCTTCAGTTAGGAGGCGAGTCCGTAGATTCATTGAGGGACTTAGGTATGATATTCAGTTCAGCAGGACTCGAGAGTTAGAGTCGGATGCCTTGTTACAGCAGGTAGTAGGGATCGCTCGCTGGTTAGGGAGCATGTGGGGCCTGGAGCGAGAAATCAGACGAGATCAGGAGAGAGAGTTTTGGGAGGCGAGGAGGCCTCGTAGATCAGAGTAATCTACTGGTCCTTATTATGGAACCAAGGTATGGCACGGTAGAGGTTCTGTGGGCCAGCCAGTTCAGTTTTCATTACCAGTTTCGCATGGGCTTTCAGGTACGCATGGGTCTCATAGTACTCGCATTGTTCAGTTTCCACAGCCACGTCAACAGATGGGTTATTTTGAGTGTGGAGATGTTACCCACAGGGTGAGATATTGTTACAGGATTCAGGAAGGTGTGTTATAGCAGGGTATTCAGGTGAGTAGAGGGCACCCAAGAGGGGGAGGCCCGACCCATTGATGTGTTCCATATTGTAAGCTAGAGGCCATTGTGCCAGATATTGTCACACATGTATGTTTTGATGTGTTACAGAGGAGAACCAATTGTATATCATTATAGTTCTGCTGGTCGGGATGAGTTCCCTTATTTGTTGTTTCACTTATGGGTTAGTTTCATGTTTTGCACTCTATTTTCGTGTTTGCTCCTGATGAGAGATTCTACGTGTAGTAACCCGTGTCTATCGTTGTTTTATTCATTATTGATATTGGTGAAACTGGAAGTGAGTCCTTGTTGTTCTTCGTGGTAAGCTTTGTGTGATTTTCCTAAGTATTTTATTTACGAGCTGTGATTTGATACTCCATCGGGATGTGAGTTCAGTTAGCGTTATGATTTATCAGCTGGATGAATTAGCGGAGGAATTTCAATTGGTATGATATATTTTCAGTATGTGATTCAGAGTTTAGGGCGAGGTCCTCGTGATATTTGTGATTCGACATGTTTGGACCGGGTTGAGTACCGCGGTGGAAATTTTATCAAGATGGAATCCTTGTGATTTGTTCATATGCTTTGCTTCTTCCTTGTTATATTGCTTTTGGTTCGTCAGTATTGATAGAGATTTATGCCTACGGGCTTGTTTGATAGTTCCTTTATATGTTTCTATATTCATATACAGTCATTTTGTTATGTGTTTCTTTAGTTTAACTTGTGGGATGTGTGTCGCGTGGTGTTAGTTGTGGCTCGATGATTTGGGTACCTAATAATAAGGTCTTCATGTTTATCGCATCATTATCAGTATTATGGGGTTTGGAACAGAGTCCGTTCAGATGTGGGGCTAACTGCCAATGTTGAATTGATTTCGGGTAGCTATTGTGATCAAAAGTGTTATTTGAACCTATGTGTGATGTGCTAGGTTGTGTGGTCGTGCCTTATGGGTGTGGTCATGAATTAATGCAGCTGGTTGAGGCTAAGGCCGGATATGGATTTAGAGTCGGGTCTTTGGAAATGAGTAGAAGGTGAGAAATTGAGGTATGGGGCTTATCCGAGGTGATGGGAAGGCTATATTGCAGTTGTGATGGTGTCATCAGGCTTATGTAGGTTGGGGTGACAAGGGATCAGTCGCGAGTGTATGTTGGAAGTGTGCAATCAGTGATTGGATGAGTTCAAGGTGAATCTTGGCACGTTCGAGGACGAATGTTTGTTTAAGAGGGGGAAAATGTAACGACCCGACCGGTCGTTTTGAGAATTTAAGCTCCATTCGGTGGTGTAAGGTCATAAACAACTATACATTTGGTATATTGAACTGCGTGCGTGGTTAGATTCAGTTACCGGATAATCCGGAGTCGAATTGGAAGAATTCAGTTTTGGAAGCTTAAGTGATGGAAGTTGACCGGAGGTTTGACTTTTGTGTAAACGGCCTCAGAATGAGTTTTGGTTAATGTCAATAGTTTCGTATGATGATTTCAGACTTGGACGTATGTTCGGATTAGGATATGGATAACCCGGGAGCGTTTCGGCATATATTGTGGAAGTTAGCATTTTAGAAGGAATTTCACAAGTCTGGGTTATGTATTTCAGCGATATTGATGTCCGTTTGGGATTTTGGGCCTGGGAATAGCTCCGTATGGTGATTCTGGGGTTGAGAGTGCAATCAGAAGTGAATTCGGACGTCCGTAGGTCATTTTGATGTCATTTGGCTAAATATAGAAATTTGAAGGTTTTTGAGATGTTTGACCGAGAGTTTGACATTTTGATATCGGGGTCGGATTCCAATTACGAAAGTTGGAGCAGGTCCGTAATGTAGAATATGACTTGTGCGAAAAATTTGGGGTCAATCGGACGTGATTTGATAGGTTTCTGCATCGGATGTAGAAGTTTGAAATTTCAAAGTTCATAAAGCTTGAATTGGAGTGCGATTCATGATTTCGACGTTGTCTGATGTTATTTAGGGCCTCAAGCGAGTTCGTATCATGTTTTGGTACATGTTGGTATAATTGGTTAAGGTCCCGAAGGCCTCGGGTGGATTTCGGAAGGTTAACGAAATGGATTTCGGGCCAAAATAGCTGCTGAAATTTCTGCTGCAAATCTGTTTGACAGCAATTGATGCATCGAAGAGCTAACTTTGGAAGCATATATATCAAAATCTATAAGGAATCTGAAAGTTTAAAGATAAAAGTTGTAGCTCTTGCATTCTAGTTTCCAGAAAGTTAAACCATTCATGATTTGGGCATTTGATCAGAAAGTTATGATCGATTGACAATGGCTGGTGAAGCAGTTCCGACAGAATTTTCTGATGCATGGAGCTGACTTTAGAAGCTAATATCTCGGAATATATAAAGATTTATATGGTTTACAATCTATCAAATGAAAGATCTTCGAGTCTAGTTTCTAAATCTTCAAATTGTTTGTCATTTGGATATTTCTACAAGGAGTTATGGGCGTTTTAATAGGTGTACAGCAGGGGAAAATAGGATGTACAACCTGCACAGCGCAAGGTACAACTCGATGAAGCCTGGGCAGAATATAAGTTTTCAAAAATGAGGGTTAAGCCATTTTTAACATATTTTGACTTCTAGAGCTCGGTTTTTGGCGATTCTTTGTGGGCTTTTCACACAAATCGAATGGGTAAGTGTTCTTCAACTAGAATTAATTATATTTCATGAATTAGTTATTTTTTTATCATTTAATTTGTGTTTTTAGTTGAGGAAGAATGTGGGTTTTGAAAAAAAATTCTAAAATGAAGAATCATGATTTGGGGGACCAAATGATATCGGAATTTGATAAAATTTGTACGGTTGAACTCGTATCAGAATGGGTAAACGGATTTTGTAAAATTTGTAGGGTTCCGAGGTGCGGGCCCGTGGGTCGACTTTGATTAATGCTACAAAAATGGCGAAATAGGGTTAATCAAAGTTGTATGGCTCAAAATTGGGTCGCTTTTTATAATTTTGTAAAGATTGAAACTTTATTATTTGGCATAGATCCTTATACATTTTATGTGTGTTTTGAAGTTATTTTAGTTGATTTTGAGCTATCCGGAGGTCTTTTCACCTGAGAAGTTCATTTTAGAGTACTGGGTTGTCGCCGTCGAGGTAAGTATCTTGCCTAACCTTGTGTGGGGGAACTACTCTTTAGGATTGAGTCTTCTTTGTTGATTATAGCCCGTGTATGCGAGGTGACGAGTGCGTACTTTGACTTATTTGCAAATAGGTTGGCCTTTTAGGATTCATATGTTCTTATATTACCTGTGTTGAATTGTAATTGTTACATTTGAATTCTTGATCGCTAATTTCATCATTTCTTGCTTAGATTAGAATTACTTGCTCTTAGATTCCTTTGTTGGTTATTTGATCTTAAATTGACTAAACCGAATATTTTACCTCTCCTACCACCATGCTATATTTTCTTCATAAACTGCCTAATTGACTATAATTAGTATTATCTAGCCCTATAGTTGTTTAGCCGTAGCTGGAACATCCATTCGTTGATGTCAAACATGCCCGTGAGTCTTACATTGTGGTTTATATGATTTTTCCCTTAAGTTCTACTTAAGTCTAATTGATAAACATCTATGTTGTTGATATTTCCTTGATGTTGCCTATTACTGGGCTTTTGTTCAAGCTGATTTTTTGTTCCATGAAGCTAATTGTTTAGGCGAGATTGGTTATAGTTGTTTCCCTTGCCGAGATGATGTTGTTTTCATTATTGATACCCTTGCTGGGACGGTATGGTATCTATTATTGTTCATGCTGTTATGATATTTTTTTATTGATGACTCCCTTGCCGGGATAGTATGGTTTATGTTGTTGTGTATGCTGTTGATTCCATTTGTTTGTGTGAGGAAAGAGTGTAAAGCACGAAGGGTGATGTCGTGCCATTGTTTATATGCATTATCATGTGAGGAAAGAGTGTAAAGCACGAAGGGTGATGTCGTGCCATTGTTTAGATGCATTATCATGTGAGGAAAGAGTGTAAAGCACGAAGGGTGATGTCGTGCCATTGTTTATATGAATTATCATGTGAGGAAAGAGTGTAAAGAACGAAGGGTGATGCCGTGCCATTTTTTATATTCATTACCATGTGAGGAAAGAGTGTAAAGCAAGAAGGGTGATGACGTGGCATGTTATTGAAATTAAAAGCACGAAGGGTGATGTCGTGCCATATTATTGAGAGTAAAAGCACGAAGGGTGATGCCGTGCGTGATATTGTGAGTGAGTTATGACACGAAGGGTGTTCCGTGCAGGTGAGGACGAGGGAAATGCATCATGATGTGATATTTGTTTCCTCATGTATACGTGTGCCCGTACTTTGAGCTGTAATTGTTGTACTTACATAATTGGTGTGACTTGTTGTTATTGTCCTATACTTGATCTTTATCTCA
>ML293619.1:36447-48232 GCA_005239495.1 Nicotiana undulata | reverse complement strand
TGTTTGCGCTTACTTACCCATTTGCTTATTAACAAAGACAGCCAGGTTCGCTTACCCCTTTTTCATCTTCATTGCCGCTGGTTGGTCAACCCTTGTCTGCTTAATTCCCTCTGGCGTTGGGAATTTCAGGAGTTGATGGTATATTGATGGTGCAACCTTCATCTCATGCAGCCTTGGTTTCCCCAAAAAGATAATGTAACCTATATCGCCATCTACTACTTCAAAAAGGGTTGTCTTCATTACCCCTTAGGCATTCTTAAGCATCAACATTTCCCCTCAGGTTGTTACACTTGCTAATTTGAACCCACCGAGGAGCTTTATGACCATAATTATGCTTCTTGTTAGTTTGTCTTGTTCTAGCACTCTCCATTGGATAATGTTGGTTGAACTCCCTAGGTCCACCAAAACGCATTTAATCTTAAAATCTGAAACATTAAGAGAGATTACCAGGGCATTGTTGTGTGGAAGTAGGAGTCCATCTGCGTCCTCCTCCGTGAAGGTGATGTCGTCTTCAGCGACCTCCTGGAATCTTTCGCTATGGGTCACCGATACCTTCATCTTTTCGCTGCCGAGAAAGTTACACCATTAATCTCGTTCCCTCCGAAAATCATGTTGATAGTCAGACGAGGGGGATCTTCTCCCTCTTTCGCGGGTGTTGCGTTATCCCGATTGCGACCTAGTTATTCTTGGCCTGGTGCTTACGAATCTTTTGCGATGGCCATTTTTCAGCAACGTCGCCACCTCCTCGAACAGATGCCGATGGTCCTCAATCTGGTAGCCTTCGGTCCCATGGTGTTGAGGCCAAACGCACATGCAAGTATACGCGATCGTCAAGTAATAAAGTGTGTCAAGTAATAAAGTGACTAGAAGTCGGATGTCGAACCCACGAGGACTTATGATTAACTATTAACTAAATTTGAATATCCTAATTACCTAAACAATAATTAAACCTATAAGTATTTGACTCTAAACTAATTAAAATAAATAAAAACAAATAATGAACTTTGAATAAAGGAAGAACAGATTTTTATGTTATCAATGTTATGGGCTATCTAACACTCCTATTGTATTCTTCAATTAAATTGGCTAATTGATTTATCTGATTTATTCGTTGACGGGGTTAATATTGCTCATAAGAATCTATCGAGTTCTTACTCGATAAATGGTTCAGAAACAAGAACACATTTATAATTCCTGTAAATCAACCAAGCAAGGCAATTAAGTATATGTCTATCCTAACCGTGAATATGTTCCCCGGTGCCCATGTTCAAGAACTTGCTCAACTCAATCCTATATGAAATCTAGAATTCCAACTTTCGAGTTCAGCTCTAGATTCCTAGATAGTATACAATTGGTGATCCACTAATCAAATAATTAAGCGCAAGATAGAATAAATAAACAAAAATGATAAATCAAGAAATTAAAATCAATATTANAGATTGAATAAATAAACCAATACGATAAATCAAGAAATCAAAATCAATATCCGAATAACAATAGCCATGAAAGAACCACAACTCTAGAACGTGAAGTTTAGCTCCACATAGACATGGTAGCAAAACAACAAATCATACAAAGAAACATAAAAAAATTACTAAGTTTGGTGGAAGAAAAGATGAGTCCGGCCTCCACGGCGGTTCTGTGCTCTCCCTTGATCAAAAGTCGATCTCAAAAACGTTCTCCCCCTTCAAAATAGGTTTGGACCCTTTTTATACAAATTGAAACAGTGTAGGATCAAAATAACCTTGTCCCGAACAAAATAGGAAAAATCTCCGCCTCGACCGTCCAGGGCAGCGCCTCACACTGGCCCTGGCGCACAATACAGTACGTTTTTCAATTGCTGCCCAACTTATGCTTCGTTTCCTCTTTACTTGACTTTTCAAATCTTTGCAATTATTTCTTTTGAGTTTTGTCTTCTTTTCATTTCTTTGTTTTATCTTTTTTTTATTTGCTTTTCAAAAATTAATCATCACTTCATAATCTAATAATCGCGAGCCAATCATGTAGCGTATAAAATACATATAAAATTTCTACTTTGCTCTCAATTTCGTCTTTATGTACCTACACATAAAATAAGCTCAATTAAGCACAAATATAATACAATATAGCATTAAAGCACCTAAATGTAAGGTAAGTAATGCACTAACAATATATAATTATAGCCAAACATCAATATAATAGTATGGTTCCTCTACATCAAGAAGAATATCTAAGCTGGGGAGAAAAGAGAGTTCATCTGTCTTGTGAAAATTTCCAACAAGCAGCAATTTGAGTAGTAATTGATACATACGATCCACTTCTAAAGAGAAAATACGTAAGTATCTTAACCCAATTATTACAGATTCCTTGCAAAAATAAAGGAGAAACTGAACCCACTGCTCACTTCCATACCATCTTTTCTTCGTGGAGTAACACACGTTCTTGCTGAATCTGCTACTAAAGCTTACCGTGAGAAGAAGGAACTTATAAATTATTATCTAGTTCTCTCTCGCCTTTCAAACATTAAGAATTTAGCTTTAAACTTTTCATTTTATATAAATATCATGACACGTTTAAGAGCACGAATTTAAACGGTATTTTGGTATGCGCCAAAAATATTTCTTTCTTTCTGAAATTTCGTGCAGAATTAAATAATATTTTACAAAATGAAATTTAGGGAGTATTCCCCAATTGAACTTCGAAGAAGTTATTTCTGAATTTCCGGCAAACTGGATACCATGTAGAGATAACAGTAGATCCATTATAGTCTTTTGATCATATGCCATCAATGAATCCTATCTCAATTTCTCTGGATGATATTTCAAATTTTGGAATGGTAACATTCTGAATGCCAATCTCTTAACATTTTGGGCTCAACAAGGCAAGGCACAATTATTATCACTCACAATACTTCATCACCATCATTGTCACGATCCAAAATCATACTCAATTGTAATGGCACTTAACCTAACCCACTAGGTAAGCCCAACTGTATAAGTCACTTCTTGAAATACAAACCAACTGAGATAATGAGTGAAATAGCTAAAAGAGTTCAATTCAACCATCTCATAGGCTGATAGTACAAGCACGAGCCACAAAGAATAAGAGTACAACTTTAGTTTGAGGAAAGATACATCATCTGTTTGAAATCAATATAACTAGGAACTCCTCATCCGCTCATCTCCTAATATATGCACGCAATGTGCAGAAGTATAGTATGAGTACGATGGACCATATGTACTCATTAAGTACCTTGGCTAACCTCGATGAAGTAGTGACGAGGTTTTAAGTTAAAAGATACTTACTAATATAACCTGTGTAGTTAAATTACAGTAGAGAGAACAACTGAAAATAACAATATAGATAGAAAGAACAAATACGAGAAATAGTAAAATGATTAACTAAAAGGAATAACGATCAAGTTCCTCAATATCACAACCAACCCTTTTCTTAACAGTTCAAGTCGAGAGGTTAAGGCAATAACTACTAACAACATACTTAACCCACAAATTCATAATAAGAGGAATGTGTTCAAGATATCAAATCCAATTGCATGGCAACACCCTTAGTGCATTCTTCTCATCCTCACCAAGCATATGCATGTATGACAAATCAAATGGCACGACAACACCCTTTTGTGCATTGTTGCTACCAAACGCACACGCAAGTATACGTGGTCGTATAAGTAATAGAATGATAAGTTGAGTGTCGAACCCACAAAGACTTGTATAAACTACTCACTAAATCACTATAATTGTTATTCAATCAAGCTAAAATAAAAACCCAATAATGTGATTACTATACTACGATTCTAAGAAATAACTAATTATCAAGTAACAAATTGATTGTTGTGTATTCAATAGAGACAAATATTCCAGGGTTGTGATCGATTCACCATTCGTATTGTGTGCTAATTAACTCTCCCTTTCATATAATTCACTCATGGTTGCTAATTATTCGATAATTGCTCTCATAGCCTTCTCCCGAAGAACTACTCGCCTATTCCCAATAGATTAACGCCTTATATTCCTATGAAATTAATCTATTAGAACGCATTAAGATTACGATATTTAATTAAGCATGGTGAATAGGTATATTCCTATCCTAACCACAAATCCGCTCCCCTGAAGGGTTAAGATCGCGCTCTCTTCAATTCTTCTCTAATTTATACACGACTTTCCCAAGCATAGCATAAATAGTATATAGAACCTAATTGCTGGCCAGACAATTAAGCAATTAAACACAGAATTGAAGAAACAACCATATATTGAGTGAACTATAATCAAGGTTAAGATAATGTCAAACAACAATATTCATGGGTAAATCACAACCCCAGAACAATGGGTGTTTAGCCACTCATTGTCACGACCCAGAATCCCAATCCGAGTCGTGATGGCGCCCAACGACGGGGTTAGGTAAGCCAACAATAATTACACCAAGTGATACCTTTCCGATCTAGTTAAACAGTCAAAGATTCCCAATTTATAACGACAAACATGATACTAGCCTTGAGCGGAAGTGAAATCCTAGTAGATACAAGCTGAAATAAAATGCACACATAGATATACATCCCAAAACCCCAAAATATAAATATACACTACGCGTGTGTGCCAGGAACTAGTGTCACGAGTGTCATGGGCAACTACTGAATATACAATGACTACAATATATACAGAGTCTCAGTCTGAATGAAATGGACAGAGAATATAACAAAAGAACTCCAGGGTGCTGCTAGGAAGTCGCCGGGAAAGCAGCTCACCGTGAAGTATGACCACGCTATCAATATCTAGCACCGGCCTGATAGTCAGACGTGCCAGCCTCCGGACCTGTACAGTCAAGTACAGAAAAGAAAAGAAAGTGCAGCATGAGTACATATTAAATAAATATGTACCCAGTGAGTATCCCGCCTAAACTCGAAGAAGTAGTGACGAGAGGTCGACTCGATACTCACTAAGGTCCAGCAGTAATAACATATGATAAAATATGATGAAATACAGTAGGCATGTCAGGGAAATAAGCAACAAGTACATATACTAAAAGCAGAAAAATCCAAACAGCTACTGAACTTAAACAATAAAGCACTTTCAAGAGTAAGACCACCGAATGAAACAAAAATCACAAATTCTTAGATCCGCCGTGGCGTACGGCCCGCTCCCATAAGGTACTTTCTACACTCGCCGTGGCGTACGGCTCGATCCCATATATTTCACAATTTCTTTTTAATTCTGCCATGGCGTACGGCCCGCTCCCATATATTTCACAATTTCTTTTCAATTCCGCCGTGGCGTACGGCCCGCTCCCATATATTTCACAATTTCTTTTCAGTTCCGCCGTGGTGTACGGCCCGCTCCCATATATTTCACAATTTCTTTTCAGTTCCGCCGTGGCGTACGGCCCACTCCCATATATTTCACAATTTCTTTTCAATTCCGCCGTGGCGTACGGCCCGCTCCCATATATTTCACAATTTCTTTTCAGTTCCGCCGTGGCGTACGGCCCACTCCCATATATTTCACAATTTCTTTTCAATTTCGTCGTGGCATATGGCCCGCTCCCAAATATTTCACAATTTCTTTCAATTCCGCCGTGGCGTACGGCCCGCTCCCATATATTTCACAATTTCTTTCAACTCCGCCGTGGCGTACGGCCCGCTCCCATATATTTCACAATTTCTTTTCAATTCCGCCGTGGCGTACGGCCCGCTCCCATATATTTCACAATTTCTTTTCAATAAAGCCTCAGAAGAATAATGCGATGCAAAACATAATTTCGTAGTACATGTGGCATTACAATAAATCATATGAAGCATTACCAAGAAAACATATCAGGCATTACAAGAAAAACATATTTAAGGCATTACAGGAAAAACATACAAGGCATGATGTGGGCCTAACTACCCGGACATAACAATAATAGCCGCTACATACGGACTCACGTCACTTGGCGCGTACGTAGCCCCCAAACAGGTTACACACAGCATATATATCACCTATGGGGACAATTCCCTCTTACAAGGTTAGAAAGGAGACTCACCTCGTGTCGAATCTACCCCTCGGACCATAATTGCGCCCGAAACTCCGAATTCTATACCCGAGGACTCGCAACTAGTCAAAGGAAATACAATAACATCAATACATGTGCAATGTGATAACTTATCTTAGTTATTCAATAAAATCGCCATTCTTAAAGAATTCCCCATTTCCAACCCCGGCCTTTCATGGTCAAATTCCGAAAATTCTCGAAGGAATCACTCACCTATAGCGGTGTGATTTCTACTTGATTTCATGGCCTAAAATAGAAAATTACAAAATCCTCTAGAACCCTATAATTACTACCTAATTCTATGATTTTAGATAATTTAGTAGTGAATTTAACTAGGGATTAGTGTTTGAAACTAGTATAACTATGGAATTTACTTACCTCAATAACAGTGGTGGAAGGTCCCTTGAAAAGCTCTCTAAAATCTTGAAGAGGAAGATGAAATGGAGGAACAAGGCTAATTCCCGTATTTTATAAAGCTGCCCAGTGATTCCTTCACTGCGATCGCGACAAGGGGCCTGCAATCGCGAAGGCCAACTGGCCAGACCTCTACGATCGCGGTAGAGGTCCTGCGATCGCGAAGAACAACAGGAAAGACCTCTGCGATCGCGAAGAACAAACTCACCCGGCCTAGACGCGAATCTATGCGATCGCAAGAAACGGGCTGCGATCGCGAAGGTGTGGAACCCAGACCTCTGCGATCGCAAAGAGGAAGCTGCGATCACATAGAACAATCAACAGCCCAGCAAAAATCCTTCTCCGCGATCGCAACCCACCTTCTGCGATCGCAGAGAAGGAAACCAGATAGCAAATTTTTCTGGTTTTCCAACTTAGCTCCCGGGGGTCTAAAACACCCCCGAGCCCCTCGGGACCCCGTCCAAAAGCACCGGAAAGTCTGTATTCGTGATACGGAACAACTCGAACTTCCGGAACATGAAAAACAACAATGGAACTCGAAATCAAACCCCAAAACAAATTTAATCAAACTTAAGGACTTTGAAATTCTAGAATTCACTTCAACGCTCCGAACCGGCCTAAACTACTCGGAATGACTTCAAATTTTGCAGACAAGTTATAAATGACACAACGGAATTATTCCCGGTCTCGGAATTTCAATCGGACCTCGGGAACATAAAATCACCTTTCAAGCCAAATTTCAAATTCTTTAAAAACCTCAAAACTTCATTAACTCCAATTTTCCTCATTTTGATCCGAAACCAATCAAATTAAGTCAGTTTCTTACCAAATTTTACAGATAGCTTGGATAACACATATTGAACCTGCTCCAGGCTCCGAAATCATAATACGGTCTCGGCAGCACGGGTTTCACATCAAGGTTCATTTTCATAAGCCTTTAATATTTTCAAAAAACATTTTTCTTCAAAAATTCATTTCTTGGACTTGGGTCCTCAGAATTTGATTCTGGTCATACGCCCAAGTCCCATATTTTCCTACGGACCCTCCGGGACCATCGGATCATGGATACGGTCCGTTTACCAGAAATGTTGACCAAAGTCAACTTTATTCAATTAATTACCAAAATTTAACTCTTAAATCAAGGTTTCACATAAAGGCTTCCCGGCTCTGCGCCGGGCTGCGCACGCACATTGAGGTGAGATTAATGGAGGCTTTCGGGCCTCGGAACACAGTCCAAATTAGATGCACACAAGATGACCCCTTTTTGGGTCATCACAATCTCCCCCTAAAAACAAACGTTCGTCCTCGAACGGACGTAAAATCGTACCTGAAGTGTCGAAGAGCTGTGGATACCTGCTCCGCATGTCCTCCTCGAACTCCCAAGTCACCTCACTGACTGGTTGACCCCTCCACTGGACCTTTATGGCAAAAATTCTCTTAGACCTCAATTGGCGGTCCTGCCTGTCAATAATAGCGATTGGCTCCTCCTCGAAGCCCAACTTCTCATCTAACTGAATAGTGCTGAAATCAATCATGTGAGAGAAATCGGCATGATATCTCCGGAGCATTGATACATGAAATATCGGATGAACACTCGATAAGGCGGGAGGTAAAGCGAGCTCATAAGCAACCTTCCCGACTCGCCTCAACACCTCGAAAGGGCCTATAAACCTGGGGTTTAGCTTGCCCCTCTTCCCGAATCTCATAATTCCCTTCATCGGCGAAATCTTCAACATAACCTTATCTCCCTCCATAAATGCTACATCACGTGCTCGCTGATCCGCGTAACTCTTCTATCTGGACTGAGCTATACGGAGCCTTTCCTGAATAATCTTCACCTTTTCCAAGGCATCTCTCACAAGATTTGTACCATATAGCTTGGCCTCGCCAGGCTCAAACCACCCAATCGGAGAACGGCATCGCCGGCCATATAAAGCCTCGAATGGAGCCATCTCGATGCTTGACTGATAACTATTATTGTATGCAAACTCTGCCAAAGGCAGGAACTGTTCCCATTGACTGCCAAAATCAATCACACAAGCCCTGAGCATATCCTCCAAAATCTGAACTGTACGCTCCGACTGACCATCAGTCTGAGGGTGAAATGCTGAGCTGAGATCTATCTGAGTGCCCATCTCACTGTGCAATGCTCTCCAAAAGTGCGAGGTGAACTGAGGACCTCGATCTGATATAATGGACACCGGCACACCGTGCAACCGGACTATCTCCCGAACATAAATCTGGGCCAGCCTCTCCGTAGAAGACGTAGTAGCCATAGGAATGAAATGCGCCGATTTGGTCAACCTATCCACAATGACCCAAACCGCGTCAACCTTCCGCAAAGTCCGAGGCAACCCAACCACAAAGTCCATGGTGATGCGCTCCCATTTCCACTCAGGAATGGGCATCTGCTGAAACAAGCCTCCTGGCCTCTGGTGCTCGTACTTGACCTGCTGACAATTGAGACACCTAGCCACAAACTGCACTATATCTTTCTTCATCCGCCTCCACCAGTAGTGCATCTTCAAATCACGGTACATTTTCGTCTCACCCGGATGAACAGAATACCGAGAAATGTGGGCTCTTCCAAAATTCTCTTCCTCAAGCCATCAATATTAGGAACACATAAACGGCCCTGGAGTCTCAAGACACCATCCTCGCCCAAAGTAACCTCCTTGGCCCTGCCTTGGACCACTGCATCTCGAAGCTCTGCAAGGCATGGATCATCAAACTGTCGAGCCATAATCTCCCCCAACAACGAAGACTGAGCAACTACATGAGCCAAAACTCGACGAGGCTCTGAAAGGTCCAACCTCACAAGGTGATTGGCCAAGGACTGGATGTCCAAGGCTAAAGGTCTCTCCTCAGCTGCAATGTAGGCTAAGCTACCCATACTCGCCGCCCTCCTGCTCAAAGCATCTGCTACTACATTCGCCTTGCCCGGATGATATAAAATAGTGAGATCATAATCTTTTAACAATTCAAGCCATCTCCGCTGTCTCAAGTTAAGGTCCCTCTGCTTAATCAAGTACTGCAGGCTGCGGTGGTCAGTATAAACCTCACAAGACATACCATATAGATAGTGCCGCCATATCTTCAAAGCGTGGACAATCGCTGCCAACTCTAAATCGTGCACAGGGTAATTCTTTTCATGAACCTTCAGCTGTCGCGAAGCATAATCAATAACCCTGCCATCCAGCATCAGCACACACCCCAACCCGACGCGTGAAGCGTCGCAATACACGGTATACATCCCAGAACTGGAAGGCAATGACAGAACTGGTGTTGAGGTCAAAGCTGACTTGAGCTTCTGAAAGCTCGCCTAACACTCATCGGACCACCGAAACGGGACATTCTTCTGAGTCAATCTGGTCAGTGGGGATGCAATAGAGGAGAACCCCTCCATGAATCGGCGATAATAGCCTGCTAGGCCCAAGAAACTCCTGATCTCTGTAGCTGAAGTATGACGCGACCAACTCTGAACCGCCTCAATCTTCTGAGGATCAACCTTGATACCTTCCCCGGATACCGCATGCCCCAAAATTGCAACGGAATCTAACCAGAACTCACACTTGGAGAACTTAGCATACAATTTATGTTCCCGCAAGGTCTGGAGCACAACTCTCAAGTGCTTCTCATGCTCACCCAGGCTCCGCGAATAAATCAAGATGTCATCAATGAAGACGATGACGAAGGAATCAATATACGGCCTGAATACCCTATTCATCAAGTCCATGAAGGCTGCTGGGGCATTGGTTAAACCAAAGGACATCACCAAGAACTCATAATGGCCATACCCGGAATGAAATGCAGTCTTCGGAATATCTGAAGCCCGAATCCTCAGCTAATGATAACCCGATCTCAAGTCAACCTTAGAAAACACACAAGCACCCTGTAACTGATCAAACAAATCATCGATGCGCGGCAGAGGATGATACTTATTCTTAATGGTAACCTTATTCAGCTGGCGGTAGTCAATGCACATCCGCATAGACCCATCCTTCTTCTTCACAAATAAGACTGGAGCACCCCACGGCGACACACTCGGCCTGATGAACCCTTTCGACAATAACTCCTCAAGCTGCTCCTTCAACTCCTTCAGCTCCTTAGGAGCCATACAATAGGCGGGGATGGAAATAGGCTGAGTATCTGGAGCCAAATCAATACAGAAGTCAATATCTCAATCTGGAGGCNGCCAAACAACCCTTCTCGACCATATGCCGAGCCTTTATGAAAGAAATAACCCGGCTGGAGGCACTA
Organism: Nicotiana undulata; assembly: GCA_005239495.1. Lineage (NCBI taxonomy): Eukaryota > Viridiplantae > Streptophyta > Magnoliopsida > Solanales > Solanaceae > Nicotiana > Nicotiana undulata. The sequence continues at coordinate 37,537 of ML293619.1, read as the reverse complement.
ACTGAAGAACCTCTCCATTCTAGTCTAGGTGACTCAGGCATGGCTAAAATGACTGTCTTGGCATGGCTATCTAACACAACATGATAAGGAGATAGCCAATCCATGCCTAGGATAACCTCAAAATCAATCATATCCAGCAATAAAAGGTCTCCTCTGGTATCGAGACTGCAGAAAGTGACCACACAAGACCGGTAGACCCGGTCTACCACCACAGAATCGCCCACAGGAGTGGACACATATATAGGAGAACACAAGGACTCACGAGGGACATCCAGAAAATGAGCAAATAGTACAGATACATATGAATACGTGGATCCTGGATCAAATAGTACCGAAGCTTCCCTACCACATACAGAGATAATACCTGTGATCACGGCGTCTGAGGCCACTGCATCTAATCTGGCCGGAATGGCATAAAACCTGGCTGAGGCTCCTAAAGACTAAACTCCCCCAGAGTGAACAGGAACTAACTAACCTCCTCATGACTGGCCTCCCCCTCTTGGACGACCCCTGCCGACCTGTCCCCCACCTCGGGGCGGCCGGACTGTTGGTGCTGAACTCCTAGGCTGATAACTCTACTGCACTGCCTTGCCCCGATACCTGGGATAAAACCTCCACATATGACCCGTCTCCCCACACTCGTAACAACCTCCTGGTGCTACAGCTCGCTTCCCGAAAGAGGAAGAACCCTGAATAGCTGGAGGGCGGTGTGAACCCTCTGGTAAGGCACTGAAATAGGAGCTAGAGGACCTCTGGTGACTGGAATAGCTGCTGGGTGCACTCTGGGTGGCTGGGGGACGATAAGAACGCTCTGGCATAGCCCCGAGCTAAGGCCTCGCTGCAATACCCCTGGGAGGTAGTGGAGGTGCTGAATATGAAGGCCTACTGAACTGGCCGCCTCCAAACTGACCTCTACCCCTAGCTGGAGCACCCCTAAAGTCACCTGTGAACCTGGCCCTCTTGTCCTGCTGACCTGGCTGACCCTGCTCCCTGCTCCTCATACGGTAACCCTCAATCTGTCGAGCTATCTCGACTACAAGCTGATATAGGGTACCCATCTCTACCTCTCTGGCCATAGAGGCCCTAATAC
>ML293619.1:0-34835 GCA_005239495.1 Nicotiana undulata | reverse complement strand
GGAAATAAGCAACAAGTACATATACTAAAAGCAGAGAAATCCAAACAGCTACTGAACTTAAACAATAAAGCACTTTCAAGAGTAAGACCACCGAATGAAACAAAAATCACAAATTCTTAGATCCTCTGTGGCGTACGGCCCGCTACCATAAGGTACTTTCTACACTCGTCGTGGCGTACGGCCCGATCCCATATATTTCACAATTTCTTTTCAATTCCGCCGTGGCGTACGACCCGCTCCCATATATTTCACAATTTCTTTTCAATTTCGCCGTGGCGGGCCCGCTCCCATATATTTCACAATTTCTTTTCAATTCCGCCGTGGCGTACGACCCGCTCCAATATATTTCGCAATTTCTTTTCAGTTCCGCCGTGGCGTACGACCCGCTCCCATATATTTCACAATTTCTTTTCAGTTTCGCCATGGCGTAAGGCCCGCTCCCATATATTTCATAATTTCTTTTCAATTCCGCCGTGGCGTACGACCCGCTCCCATATATTTCACAATTTCTTTTCAATTCCGCCGTGGCGTACGACCCGCTCCCATATATTTCACAATTTCTTTCAATTTTGCCGTGGCGTACGGCCCGCTCCCATATATTTCACAATTTCTTTCAATTCCGCCGTGGCGTACGGCCCGCTCCCATATATTTCACAATTTCTTTTCAATAAAGCCTCAGAAGAATAATGCGATGCAAAACATAATTTCGTAGTACATGTGGCATTACAATAAATCATATGAAGCATTTCCAAGAAAACATATCAGGCATTACAAGAAAAACATATTTAAGGCATTACAGGAAAAACATACAAGGCATGATGTGGGCCTAACTACCCGGACATAACAATAATAGCCGCTACGTACGGACTCTCGTCACTTGGCGCGTACGTATCCCCCAAACAGGTTACACATAGCATATACATCACCTATGGGGACAATTCCCTCTTACAATGTTAGAAAGAAGACTCACCTCGTGTCGAATCTACCCCTCGGACCACAATTGTGCCCGAAACTCCGAATTCTATACCCGAGGACTCGCAACTAGTCAAAAGATATACAATAACATCAATGCATGTGCAATGTGATAACTTATCTTAGTTATTCAATAAAATCTCCATTCTTGAAGAATTCCCCCTTTCCAACCCCGGCCTCTCATGGTCAAATTCCGAAAATTCTCGAAGGGATCACTCGCATATAGCCTAAGGATCATTAAGGTGTGATGGCCTAAAATAGAAAATTAAAAAATCCTCAAGAACCCTATAATTACTACCTAATTCTATGATTTTAGATAATTTAGTAGTGAATTTAACTAGGGATTAGTGTTTGAAACTAGTAAAACTATGGAATTTACTTACCTCAATAACAGTGGTGGAAGGTCCCTTGAAAAGCTCTCTAAAATCTTGAAGAGGAAGATGAAAATGGAGGAACAAGGCTAAGTCCCGTATTTTATACAGCTGCCCAGTGATTCCTTCATTGCGATCGCGACAAGGGGCATGCGATCGCGACAAGGGGCCTGCGATCACGAAGGCCAACTGGCCAGACCTCTGCAATCGCGGCAGAGGTCCTGCGATCAGGAAGAACAACTGGCAAGACCTTTGCGATCGCGGCAGGGGTCCTGCGATCGCGAAGATCAAACTCACCCGACCCAGACGCGACTCTATGCGATCGCAAGAAACGGGCTGCGATCGCAAAGGTGTGGAACCCAGACCTCTGCGATCGGAAAGGGGAAGCTGCGATCTCATAGAACAATCAACATCCCAGCAAAAATCCTTCTCCGCGATCGCAACCCACCTTCTGCAATCGCAGAGAAGGAAACCAGATAGTAGATTTTTCTGGTTTTCCAACTTAGCTCCCGGGGGTCTAAAACACCCCCGAGCCCCTCGGGACCCCGTCCAAAAGCACCGGCAAGTCTGTATTCGTGATACGGACTCGCTCGAACTTCCGAAACATGAAAAAAAACAATGGAACTCGAAATCAAACCCCAAAACAAAATTAATCAAACTTAAGAACTTTGAAATTCTAGAATTCACTTCAACGCGCCGAACCGGCCTAAACTACTCGGAATGACTTCAAATTTTGCAGACAAGTTATAAATGACACAACGGAACTATTCCCGATCTCGGATTTCAATCGGACCTCGGGAACATAAAATCACCTTTCAAGCCAAATTTCAAATTCATTAAAAACCTCAAAACTTCATTAATTCCAATTTTCCTCATTTTGATCCAAAACCAATCAAATTAAGTCTGTTTCTTACCAAATTTCACAGATAGCTTGAATAACACATATTGAACCTGCTCCGAGCTCCGAAATCATAATACGGGCCCGACAACACGGGTTTCACATCAAGGTTCATTTGCATAAGCCTTTAATATTTTCATAAAACAATTTTCTTCAAAAAATTCATTTCTTGGACTTGGGTCCTCGGAATTCGATTCGGGTCATACGCCCAAGTCCCATATTTTCCTACGGACACTCCGGGACCGTCGAATCACGGATCCCGGTCCGTTTACCAGAAAAGTTGACCAAAGTCAACTTTATTCAATTAATTACCAAAATGTAACTCTTAAATCAAGGTTTCACATAAAGGCTTCCCAGCTTCGTGCTCGGGTTGCGCACGCACATCGAGGTGAGATTAATGAAGGCTTTTGGGACTCGGAATACAGTCCAAATTAGATGCACACAAGATGACCCCTTTTTGGGTCATCACACTCATGGTATAATCAAACAATTTCATAAGTGTGAATCAATTGTAAATACTAGAAAAGATGAAGAAAACTGAGAATCCTCCGCTTCCTAATGATCCCGTGTGTATTTTTCCTCCAAAGTGGTGACAACTTCCTCAAAATTGTGTTTTGTCTTGCTTTTATACGTGTTGGGTAGGTCTAAGGACGAATAAACCATGTCCCGGGCAAGCTGGGAAGATTTCACGTCACCGACGCCCTTAGTAGCGTTGGGCGCCCACCAGTGCGCTTCCTTGAAATTCAACACTGCGTCCAGCGCCACAGGTGGCGCCAGGCGCTGCCTGTGGCGCCCAAAATCCCATTTTGTCCGGTTTTGTGCGTTTTGGCTCTACTTTTGCGCGTTTCGCCCCTAATTTCTCCCAAATCATTCCTACACATAAAAACACTACAAATTAATATAAATCATCACAATTAACATGAACAAAAGTAAAATATGAGGCGATATATATAAAAATATATATACTTTAAGCTAAACATCAACATCCCACACTTAGACTCTTGCTCGTCCTCGAGCAATGGGACAAACTACTACCCTCCAACACGTACAAAGTTTACCATAAAGGAGTATTTTACTTTTAAATCACACACTTTACCCCTTGACTATGATCGACACCGGCAATCAAGCATGAACATACAAAAATTCACATTCTTCCCCTTTTTTAACATGCCCAAGTATAACAATTTAATCAATCATAGCAACAACCTAATTGCAACCACCCAACCTCAAGATTCAACTTGTAACCACTAAGCCCTCTCAATTCACGCACTTACCCAACAAGAAAGTTTACAATATTACCAATTGCTCATGAGATCATGTGCCCTCACCAACAACAAAAGAGTGAATATTACTAGTCCAGACATTCAAATATGCTTTTGAACATAATTTAATGACATCACACAATTGAAAAAAAAATTCACTCACTCTCATAAAGAATTCATATGCATCCCGCGGTCATACCATAAGCTTGCCCTTAGTGTAGATCTCTACTAATTTAAGTTAGCCAAATCTAGGATCAATTAGGACTTTTAAGGTTGTAATGTAGGCTAAGGGACGGGTAGGATATATTTAGGAATAGTGACTAACCCTCCAAAGCACTTTAATACACTACATTCACAATTCAACACATATTCTTCTCAACCAATTCACTTGCCACAACCCATATTCAACATAGTCCTTTTTCAATTAAACACTTCTATACTTCCACTAGCACAAATTAATAGGAAGTGGAGGTGTGTATCTTTTTCTACATACTTTTACTATCATTTTTTTTTCTTTTCTTACAACAATTCTTTTCCTTTCCTACACACACTCCATACATGAAAGTTCATTGGATAGTGGCTTTTGATTTCAATTTTAGTGCACGAACGGGCCCTTCCATGGATCCACTCAAAAACTAATCCCCAATATCTCACCTTACTTCTTTTAGCGAATAAGTTCCTTAGGTGGTAAAGGTGAAAAAATCTCAATTTAAGAACAAACTAGGGGTTCGGCTTGTAATGTGGGTGCTAAAGAAAAGGTCTATAATCTCAAAGGGGATAGCAATGGAAACTTTGTATTTTTGCGGGACAAGTACATCCATGAACAAGCAAGAAAAATGCCTACGTCATCTCCTATATTAGCATGACCTACAATTTCTCTTCGATTAACACACGGGGCAAGTTCTAGACTACACAGGATAGCATAAAAAATCACTAGCACACATTGCACATAACTCAATCACAACGGTTTTGTTCAACTCTCAAGTCAAGCAAGCACACATAATTGAGAGAATTAAGTAATATCACACTATGTGGCCCACAAGTCAAACAACTGAGCTAAGGCGTCACAAAATAGGCTATTTATTTTTACTTAGGCTTCACATGTCAAACCACATACAAGGGAAAGCAGAATGTATGTCATAACCTAATATGCCAGCACCAAACATGTCAAAGGGTATTTCTAAGTTACTCAGTTTCTTCCTAACTACTCTAAAAAAAATTTAAAGTTTCGAGCTACACCCTTGGAAAAGAGCCGGTGCCCAAAGAAAACCAAAGGGATACTACCTAACTATCCTAAAAAGAAAAATCTTTTTGGTATTTTTAAATCGGAATTTATCCCTCAAGAAAATTGTCCAACAGATCCATCGTCGGGAAAAGTCCGAGCTTTTTCTTTCTTTTTTTTCAATATTTTCTAACAACTAATAAAAACTAACTAAGACTAACTAACCAAACTTAGAAAACAACTGAAAATAAACAAAACTAACTAAACAAAACTAATTAACACAAAAACAAATTAAAACTCAATTATACAATTTATACAATAATTTCACAAGTAGCATCCTTCCCACCCCACACTTAAAGCATGCATAGTCTTCGACGCGTATAAAATTAAAAAGCAAAGTGAGGTGAAAAGAAATGCTCCTTGTCAATCGGAGTCCTCCAAAGCAGCTGTTGTGGGCTCATCATCATCGGGGCCTAGAGGAACCAAGGCCCGGGGTCCCGTAACCTCATCACCCCGTCATCCTCTCTGTCTGAGTCGCGGACTGTGTTCACGTCCTCTGAATAATGAATGGGGCTGCCAGGTGCAATCCCCAACATCTCTTTGGATGAACTGGATAACTCATTGCGTAATTCCATACGCTCCTCATCCGTAGCACCAGCCTTGCACATCAAAAAGTTCAGAGTTTTATAAATATACCTGCTGAAGTTCTCGTTCCTCTCATATCGTGCAGCCGGTGTCAGCTTGGACGATGTCTCCATCATTATTGTGATGTACATTAGCCCTGTTGGAGTCTCCACCACCTCGTCATAACCAGTGTACTCATGCACCCCGAGGTCCATCAGATAACGGGTGAGCAAATTTCCAAAGAAGAACCGTTTAATCTGCCGCCCAAACCTCGTACGGGACATCTCCCCCAACATTAATTCACCCACATTGATAGGTCAGCCTGTCATCAGAAAATAAATGACACACATTCGATCACGAGTGCAGTCGCTGCTATGCTCGACAGGCATAAGTCTGGCCTGTACAAAGTTCTGCCACACCTTGGCAGTCTTGTTAAAATATGAACTGACCATATGAAGATGAACATTGCCGTGTTTTTTGGTCCATTTGGCATTTGAATCAACGCCACATAAAGTGTGACGTATCAAGGTGTATTTGGGGTTGCGGGCAAAATTTTGTAGTCTCCTTGGGTCTACATTTTCAACACCCAAGTGTTTGCATAAGTCCTCTCTGTGCATTCGAATCTTGACACCCCGTACATGCGAGAGGTCAGGCCTGAGACTTCAATTTGCCTAGAGTTCCCGGATCATGCTTAGATATGTCGGTCCGAGGCATGTCAACAACTTATCCATGTGCCTGGCGTGGAGTTGGCCCATCGCCTCCGGAAAATTCTGCTCTAAAGCCTTGGTGTTTATCCCCATGTCGGAGATATAATGACCATATGGAACAAGTCCCTGTACCATACAATAGCCGCATCATTTATCAAATCTAACCAGGCCCGAGGTCTCAATGGTGTAGGTTGTGAGCTCTCGGCCAGTTTCTTTCCCTTTGCTTGTCGTGAGGGGCCTTCTCCTTGTTTTCTCTTCTTAGGTGCAGGAGAGGTGGAGGAGGATTTGCCAATACCCTTGACTTTGGTAGTACTATCACGAGCCATTTGTTTTCCTGCAACACAATGAAAACATGAACATGAGACTTGTCAAAGATTATACCCAAGGTTGTGGTGCAAGTCCTACAAGGACCCCACACTTAAAACCAAAGGCGCAGTGAACATTTTTTCATGATTTATTATGTGAAAAGGTGCAAGTGTTGCATGCTAAAGCTATGGGTACTCAAGACTTCCCCATGATACTCATATAATTAATTGATCATGGCTACATGAATTCACTTCAATGTAAGCAATAGGCATGTGTGACTCCACTTTCTACACCTACACATCTATACTACATTAGCTAATTTCTACAACAAGTTAAAACATACAATACATAAGATATATAGTGTAAAGACATGATTTTTTTCATTAAAGCTCAATCCCCTTAGCATGTAACAACATCCCTACACACCCCACACTTATCCCAAATTCAATCACAAAGACACTCGGTTACTCAGACTTCACCGGTGTACACAAAATCATCACTCAAGAATTTTCACAAACACCATGTGGGCATAAAGTGTGAGTTCTAGCATTCAACAATGGTGGAAGATGATGGCCATCCCAATTTTTTAATGGAGTAGAGGGACTTCTAGTTTACTACTCTATATACATAATAAACACATAATTTCAACAATTTTAAGACAACCACCAAAATCCTCTTAACAATTTCATAATGGGAAAAATTGGGGATTAGGGCTCATGGCGGATGGGATATACCTTGTTAACTACACTAAAACATAAAAAGAAGAAGAAGAAGTATAAGAAGAACATACATGTGAATTGGAGAAGAAAAGCAAGAGACAAAACTTGAAAATTTTGGGGGGGGGGGGGGGGGGGGGGGGGGGGGGGGAGGGGGGAGGGCGCAGGCAGATTGTAGGAATAGGGGTGGATGTGTTTTTTTTTCTTTTGTGTTTTTGGAAAATTAGAGTGTGGGTGGCTTTGGGTATTTGGGTAGGAGATGAGTTATAATATTAGTGTAGGTGGGTAATTGGGTTGGGTTTAATGGGTATGGGTTTATATAAAAAAACGAAAAAGAAAAAAAAAATTACTTACCTGCCCCCTCCCCCTAGCCAGCGCCTAGCGCTGTGTATGGCGCTGGGGGTAAAATAGATTCTGTTTGCAACGCCCCAGGTAGCGCTGGGCGCTGGCCTAGGATTTGTTCCGACAATTTTTTTTTATATGTTTTATTTTTTTATTTTTTGAAGTAACATCCCGATCCACCTAACCTTTTTAAATACTCAATTACATGTCCTACATCATTATATATATAAATTCTAATCCTACAAAGAAAAATGCAAAAGCTATTTACTCTACCTAAAAAATTAAGAACTTAACTATGAAAACAATAAAAATTGGGTTGCCTCCCAACAAGCGCCTGATTTAACGTCGCGGCACGACGCAGAGTCTTGCCTCACTAATCAGCGAGCAAAACTTTGGTTTTCTCACGATTCATGGTTCCTCCCCAATAGTGCTTGACTCTATGCCCATTCACCAAAAATGTTCTTTCACCGTGTATGGCTCGCAACTCAAGTGCACCATAAGGAGTGACTCTCACCACCTCAAACGGGCATGACCATCTCGATTTCAGCTTCCCAGGAAACAATCTCAGTCTAGAATTGAATAATAATACATGTTGGCCTGGCTCGAATTGACGCGGCTTAATATTCTTGTCATGCCAACTTTTGGTCTTATCTTTGTACAGTTTGGCATTTTCATACGAGTGCAGCCTAAACTCATCTAATTCATCCAATTGCAGTAGTCTTTTCTCACCCGCAGCTTCAAGGTCCATGTTTAGCTTCTTGATGGCCCAATATGCTTTATGTTCGAGTTCAACGGGTAAGTGGCACGCCTTCCCATAGACTAACTTGTACTGTGACGCCCCAATTGGATTTTTGTAAGCTGATCTATATGACCATAAGGCATCATCTTACTTTACAGCCCAAGCCTTCCTATTCACACTCACCATCTTCTCTAATATTTGATTTATTTCTCTATTCGATACCTCAGCTTGTCCACTTGTTTGAGGGTGATATGTTGTCGCAACTCGATGACGGACTCCATATTTAGCTAGAAGGTTATTCAACAACCGATTGCAAAAGTGGGTTTCTTCATCACTAATCAAGGCACGTGGAGTCCCAAATCTCAAGAATATGTTCTTCTTCACAAACGCAGCTACAACCATGGTATCATTTGTTGGCAATGCAATGGCCTCCACCCATTTCGACACGTAGTCAACTGCCAGCAAAATATACTTATTTCCTATGGATGATGGGAATAGTCCCATAAAATCTATCCCCCACACATCAAAAATCTCAATCTCCAGGATATTATTCAAGGGCATATCGTGCTTCCTCGTAATCGTTCCTATTCTCTGACATTGCTCACACTTTTTAACAAATGCATGGGCGTCTTTGAATAGAGTTGGCCAAAAGAATCCGGATTGTAGCACTTTCTCAAATGTTCTATCGCCACCATGATGGACCCTATAAGGCGATGCATGACAATCAAAAAACACTAGTTCCACTTCTTTATCAGGAATGCATCTCCTCATTAATTTATCAGCATATTCTTTGTACAAATATGGCTCATCCCAGTAGTAGAACTTCACATCGCGTAAGAACCTCTTCCTTGCCTCAGATTCAATCTCCGGAGGAAGTACCCCACTCACAAGATAATTCACATAATCAACATACCATGGAGGAGGGTCTTGGGTTACAGCAAATAGTTGCTCATCAGGAAACACTTCTTTAATTTCTCCACCCTCCTCCACATGGTCATGATTTTCCAGCCTTGACAGATGGTCAGTTACTTGGTTCTCAATGCCCTTTCGGTCTCTTATCTCCACATCAAATTCTTGCCACAGTAAAACCCAGTGCATCAATCTAGCCTTAGATTATTTCCTTGTAAACAAATACCTGATGGCTGCATGATCGGTGTGGACTATGACTTTTTTCCCACCAAGTATGCCTGAAATTTCTCAAAGGCCCACACCACAGCTAACAACTCCTTATCAGTGGTGGTGTAATTCAGATGTGCATCATCAAGGGTCTTACTCGCATAGTAAATGGAATAAAACACCTTGTCCTTCCTTTGTCCTAACACTGCCCCAAGTGCATGGTCACTGGCGTCACACATAAGTTCAAATGGTAGGGACCAATCTGGTGCAACAATTATGGAGCTACCAATTTCTTTTTGAGTTCCTAAAATGCCTTCAGTCAGGCTTCATCAAAGTTGAACTTGACATCTTTTTCAAGCAACCTGCACAAGGGAGTAGCAATTTTAGAAAAATCTTTAATAAAGCGCCTACAGAATCCTGCGTGTCCCAAGAAACTCCGGCCACCCTTCACAGAAATTGGTGGAGGTAATTTTTCAACTGCCTCCACTTTTTCCTTATCAACTTCGATGCCACTCCTAGACACTCTGTGACCCAAAACGATGCCTTCCTGCACCATAAAGTGACATTTCTCCCAATTCAAGACCAGATTTGTTTCTTCACAACGGACTAATACCATGCTCAGATTTTTCAAAAAATCATCATAAGATGACCCAAAGATTGAGAAGTCATCCATAAACACCTCCATGAAGTTTTCCACCATATCAGTGAAAATAGACATCATGCATCTCTGGAAAGTGGCGGGTGCATTACAAAGACCAAATGGCATTCGCTTGAAGGCGAAAGTGCCATAAGGACAAGTAAATGTGGTCTTCTCCTGATCCTCTGGGCATATGACAATTTGATTGTATCCTGAATACCCATCAAGAAAGCAATAATATTCATGCCCCGCTAATCTGTCCAACATTTGGTCAATGAAGGGGAGCGGAAAGTGATCCTTGCAGATTGCCTTGTTGAGCCTTCGATAATCAATGCAAACTCTCCATCCCGTAACAGTGCGAGTAGGAATCAGCTCATTTTTATCATTATCAATCACAGTCATCCCCCCCTTTTTGGGCACATATTGAACCGGGCTTACCCAGTTGCTGTCAGAAATAAGAAAGATGATACATGCATCAAACAATTTAATTACTTCCTTCTTCACAACTTCTTTCATAATGGTATTTAACCTCCTTTGCTGCTCAACACTCGGGCGATGTCCATCTTCCAAGAAGATTTTATGCATGCAAAACGATGGACTTATTCCTTTAATATATGCAACTGTCCACCCAATCACCTTTTTGTGCTCACGAAGTACTCTGAGCAATTTATCTTCTTGTGTATTAGTCAGGCTGGATGATATGATCACATGCAATGTCTCAGAGTTCCCCAAATAAGCATAGCGTAAATGTGCTGGGAGAGGTTTAAGTTCCAGCTTTGGAGCTTCCTCAATATATGGCTTAGGATGGGTCAGAGTAACAGGCTTGTTCAGCTCCTCAAATTTTCCTAGCCCGTGGATATAATTGCAAGATATTTCAACAACTTTCTCAATTTCTCCCCTTGTTTCATCTTCACTATCGTCTTCATCCCCAACCAAAACTCGCTCAAGAGGGTCAACATGACTCATATAAGGAACCACTGATGCAGCCTTGCTTTCCACCACAGTAATCATGGATAGCTCTTCATAGTGGGCTGGTAACTTGAGTGATTTATACACATTAAACACCTCCACTCGATCACCAACCCTCATCATCATCTTCCCTTCACACACATAAATAATAGCTCGGCTTGTGGCTAAGAAACGACGCCCCAAAATAAATGGGACTTCCTGATCAGGTTCATAATCTAAGATAATGAAATCGGCACGGAATATGAAAGATCCCACTTGAACTAGCACACTTCAATCACTCCTTCAGGATGAGCAAGAGAGCGATAAGCCAACTGTAAAATCACTGTTGTTGGGCGTGGCTCACCCAACCCAACTATCTGAACACAGATAGCGGCATCAAAATAATGCTCGCCCCAAGATCACACAAAGCTCGCCCAACTGCGTGCTTACCAATAGCGATTTGGATAGTAAAACTACCCGGATCCTTTAATTTTTGAGGCTGCTTGCTTTGAATTCTTGAGCTACATTCCTCAGTGAGTGCCACAGTCTCAAACTCAGTCAGCCTCCTTTTATTGGTCACAATGTCCTTATTTAACATATTTGGGTACTTCCTGCAAAATGTCTACCAATGGAATATTGATTTGCACCTGCTTCAAAAGATCAAGGAACTTTTTGTATGCGGCATTATCTTTCACTTTCTGCAACCTTTGAGGGAACGGAGGGGGTGGTCTCGCAACCAATGGTGGGGGTTGCTCAGCCAATGCCTCTTCAGCTGGCTTTTCTGATTCTTTTGAATTGTCTGATGTTGATTCTATAGTGGCTGGCCTCTCATCAAAAGTTACCTGCTTTCTTTTCTTGGACTGAACCTCTTCTAATTGCCTCCCATTACTCAATGATACTCCATTAACAGATGTTTTAGGATTAGCCTCAGTGTCACTTGGAAGAGCTCTCACTGGTTTGGTATTTTGGGAATTAGCAAGTTGCCCCATTTAGTGTTCCAAATTGCTCATTGCTACTTCTTGGGCCTATTGATCAGCCATTAATTTCTGATTGAAAACTAGCTGGTCGGCCATTATTCTCTTCATAATTTCCTCAAGGCTAGCTGGTTGTTCAACCTGAGGTGGTCTGTATTGTTGCTGAGGTGCTGGAGGCCTGTATTGATTCTGAGTGCCTTGATTTCCACCCCAAGAGAAGTTTGGGTGGTTTCTCCAGTTGGGATTATAAGTGTTCCCATATTGATTTGCTTGACCCCTATTTGCATTACCCACAAAGCAGATAGACTCTGGATTAGTTGGGCACAAGTCACTCGGGTGACCCTCTCCACATACTTCACAGAATACCTGAACCCGTTGCACTAGTTGAACCTGTTGCACTGGTTGAGACTGTTGCTTGTTAATGATCATGGTCATTTGATTGACTTGGTTAGTCAGTGTAGAGATCTGTGCTGACAATGTTGAGACAACATCTAATTCAAGAACCCCTGGTTATTTTTAGACCATGTTCCTACCCATCTCTCCTCGCCAGTCTGGATTCCTTTTGGAGAATTTGTTCAATAATGCAAATATTTCGTCATAGTTCTTCTCCAATACTTGACCTCCAGCTGCAACATCTACCACAATCTTTGTTTGTGGATGGAGCCCTTCTATGAAAGTGAGAACTAACACTTCGTTCGTCTGATCATGATGAGGACAGTCTCTAAGTAGCCCCTTGAACCTTTCCCATGCTGAGTATAAGGATTCTCCTGCTTTCATTTTAAAGGAAACTATCTCACTTCTGATCTTTGCAGTTTTTCCTGAAGGGAAGAACCTTGCCAGAAATTTTCTTGCCAATTCATTCCATGATGTAATGGAATTAGCTGGTTCTGCCTTTAGCAATCTCTTTGCTTCACCCAATATAGAGAATGGAAAAAGTGTGTGCCTCACATAATCTGGAGTGACCCCGTTAGTGATATAAGTGTCACTAATCTCCGAGAAGTTCAGAATGTGCTGATGTGGATCCTCGTGTGGAAGACCCATAAACTGCTCGTTTGCATGAAGTAGCTGGATCATGCTCTGTATCAACTCAAAGTGCCCAGTGATTCTGGGTTTCACGATGATGGAGGTAACATTAGCAATACTGGGCATTGCTACCTCCTGAACAACCATATGTTGCTCCTCTGCCATTTTCACAGGAAATTGAATGAGTGCCTGAATATCGTTTGAATCCCTTGCTTCCATCAACCTCCTGTGAAATGTTCTCTCAGGTTCGGGGTCAAAGCTGTTGAGTCTGTCCTGGCTTCTGACCCTATGCATTCAATCAAAGTTCCTGAGATTAGAGTAACAATCAAGTAATGTTAGACTAGACGAACTAAATAATTAAAGCAAAAACTAGAAAGTAGTCTATATTCAAGTCTCCGGCAATGGCACCAAAAACTTGTTGCTCCCAAACGCACACGCAAGTATACGTGGTCGTACAAGTAATAGAATGATAAGTTGAGTGTCGAACCCACAGAGACTTGTATAAACTACTTACTAAATCACTATAATTGTTATTCAATGAAGCTAAAATAAAAACCCAATAATGTGATTATATTATACTACGATTCTAAGAAATAACTAATTATCAGGTAACGAATTTGTCGTGCCCCCTTTTTCCCCAAGCACTCCTTTCGGGGCCGGTTTAAAAGGGTTTATGACATTGGTTGGGACAACTCATTCCTTTTGAGAAAGGGGTTTGCATAATTGAAGAGTATCCACCTAACGATTATAAGGTGCGTTAGGGCACCTACTAGGGGTTCATTTACAACTACTTTTGATAACCAGAGACATGGTAAGGGCTTGAAATTATCCTAAGGGGAAGGTGTTAGGCACCCCTCAGGATTCACAAGTGTGGTTCCCAGCCAAATAGCATTTGTGAATTTCATACAACTAGCAAGTAAACAAATATGGTTCAAATAGTGGGGATTTTAGTATAAGTACACATATGTTTGAAAACAGTTAATAGGAAGATAGCTTTTGAAAAGAATTATAGTCTAAGCATGTATATAGAGTACAAGTATCCTAGGTTTGTTTTTAATATGGATCACATCAATGCAATACCCGGTATGACACTCCTCGATGAGGGGATACACGTGGTATTAGCGCACCGTTCATCATATCCATATCTACCCTTTCCCACCCCGTGAAGGTAACTAAAGCGAGTGTTGGTCACGACCTTTATTGCATGTTGTTACCCGTCCCTTCCTATTAGTCCCGGAGGAGTTTAGTACTTCTATCCTATAAAGAGGGTTCTAGGCAGACCCTTAGGTTTTAAAGGTAAAATACTAAGGCGACATATAGAAAAACAAATAGGACCGCAGATAGGGTAACACATAAATAGGAAAGGCCCAAGTACCTCCACAAATAATGCATAGAATCAGCATGACTCAAACACAGTTAAGGTCTTCGTTTAAATTCAGATCCTAAAACATGGTATCTAAGTGATAACAATAGATAAACAAATTTATTTCATAACTCAAAGAGGAAGTCCTAATCAGTTTGCCTATTGATTTTACGCATGCTGATAATTAGACAGTAATCACAGGAGGACAGTTCCAGTTTTTTTTATTTTTTAGGTTGATTACCTAAGGCTTGCCTAGGTGTAGGATCATATATGACAGTCATCAGAGGTGTTAACAGTTTTAGGTTGTTATTCCTAAGGGCATGCTGTTATAGTTGCAGAATATACAGGAGTTAATTACCAATTGTTAGAGCGAGGTGACTTTTTCATACTCTTCTATGCGTCTGTGTTTAAACTGGGTGTAATTAAGCGAGTGTGATCCTAGAACATGATATCTAATGACGAATGATGCACGTTTAGAAGCACTAAAGCAGGGTCTCTAAATGCATACAAGATCATGGCATTATGCACAGTTTCAGAATAGGCATAAGTGACAGTTTTAATGTTGTTTGTTCTAGAACAGGGTTTCTAAGTGCTGAGCATGGTTGTGGCATGATGATTGCATGAATAACAGCTTATGTTAACACATTTATCCTAGGACAGGATTTCTAAATGAGTTTCAGAATAGGCAGAATCATATGGTGGCATTTTATTTTAATGTTATTATTTACCTTAGAGAAAGGATTTCTAAGTGATAGGGATGCTGGGAAAAAAACAGTATATATGAATCCTAGGGAGCATGGTATCTAATGCATGGCATGCTTGTGTGTTATCCATAAACATGGTTGCTATTGCGCACAGAAGAAAAGTAAACCTATGAGCATGGTTTCAACCCTTGTCTACACTACAACATGCATATTACCCTCCCCTTTTCACTATCCAACCAAGAGTTGTTTACAAATAATTATTACAGACCATTGGGTATGAATTACATAACTGAAATAAGAAAAATAAGAAGCTAACTATAGGGAGCCTACAGTATAGGCCCAAATCTCCATATCCTCAATGCCAAGTGGTATTTCACAGCCTTTCTCATAATCCGGGTGTGTCAGAGTTCCCTAAGGACCTCAAGGGATCCCGAGCAGTGCTCACATCCAGATTTCATAGCCATAGTAGAGTAAGTGCAGTGTGGAAGGGCCATCCTTAGTGTGTCAAAGTTCAGAGGGAGCTCAAGGGTCCCAAAGGAATGCTCACACAAAGGGGGCAGAACTTAAGGGGTCTAAGAGTAGAGTGAGAGTGCTTGACATAGTTTTGAAAAAAAATGAGTAAGAAAACAGTTTTTGAAAAAAAGAGAATTGATTGAAATGATTTGATAACAGAAAGTTTAACCAATGAGACATTTTGAAACAGCAGAGTAATTAGAAAAACACCAATCTCAGGATCCAAACAAATTCAGCATCACACAAGGAACCAAGAAAAAAAATCCAACAACCACAAACAGGGGTAATGGGATTTGAGTGACAAGTATAGAGCATGTGAGGGCAATCATGTAGTAGGCAGAGGTATGAGTAGGTACACAATCCGAAGTTCCTAAGGGGTTCAGGGAATTGGGATACAACATAGTAACAGTATCAAATAGCTTAAGGTAATACCAGTAGGGGCATGCCTTAACCAAAGCTAGTGTACAGACATAGGCATAGAGGGATTCACATAGAAACAGGTTTCAAATACATAAAGACATGTTGATTATGAAAATAAAGCATAACTCAACATGCTAGCACAAGATTTTAATTACATGTCCAACAACAAAACAGTAGATAGAAGCATATAAGAAACATAATGAATTGAAGCAACAAAATAAACATATTGGTTTGGGAAAGAACTAGGATTAAAAATCAGAACATACCAGTGAAGTGATGAAGATAGTAAACACAAAGTAAGGTAGGAGCACAATATTTAGCCCTGGCTTGCAGCCGACTAACTTAGGACAGTAACAAGTAGCACAAAGAAGAGAGAAGAGAGCAGGATGTTTTGTTAGAGAGAGAGTTATTGAACCAGTGCGTTCGTCTGTAGCCTAATGAAAGAGTGAAGGTACTTATAGTTTTGAAAATAGGCAGAAAATAAGGTAACAAATGATAGTTCAGCAAAACTATGGAAATGCACATCAATTAGAATCACATTAGTATAAATACTCCCTTTAATTAAGGAGTCAATATTCAAACGGATACAAACAATGACAACATAAGGAAAGGAAATCATATAGACTGATGGTAACACATAAGTAAATAAATTTCAACAAAGTATAAGACATGTAATAGGGGCTAAGTTCAGAATACTCTAATTAAGGAAAGCATGTGTGAATTAGTTTGACAGAATTATTCATAGAAATAAGGCAGGAAATTCTGAAAATCAACAAGAAATCTTCGAGCGAGATTCAAATCACAGGAAATTAGCACCAATTAAGGAAAGTATCATGTATGACTGGAATACCACACAGGGACCTAATTTCAGCATATAGAACAAGTAATTAGTCTAGGTTTAGAAAATCTAATTAAGGAAAGGTCTATAAGAATCGATTAACAATAGAATCAATCAAATAAGGCAAGTGAATAACTCATGGATCAAAATCAGTAATGTATTACCATATGAGATCAGTGAAGGACACTAATCCCAGGGAATCAGGGATTCGAATAAGGATAACATCAGCTAAAGGAAATTAACACTAATAAATAGATAATGGTTAAGAAATCCGAAACCCTAGTAATCACAGTAGAGTAAAATCATACAAAATTAGGGATTCACATGAATTACAGAGTAAACATTGATGTAAGCGGGAAAAGCAAGAAAATTAGAGACATATATGAACACCATAGGGTAAAATTTCAGAGAATCATAAAGCTCATGAGACGCAAGCACATATGAAAACATATTATCAGAGACAAAATCAAGAACTCAAGGTTTAGGATTAAAGATTAGGGTTTTAACACAACAACTCAGATAAAGAGAGAGACTTAAATAATTGCTAAAACACAGTAGAAATCCTAGGATAACACTGAATAATCATAGGAAATCCATTTTAAAAGGGGGTTATGAAACCCTAGTTTGAAGATGAAGAATCGTTTTAGGGAAAACGGAACATCTTTAAGGAAAACATAAAAATAGCCCGTAATATGCCAAGATCTATAACGGATCTAAAGAAACCAAGCGATAGTAGTTAGGGTTCATGGAGACAACCCAAAGAGAAGAAAAATCGGCTAAAGAACCACTGGTTCTAGCCAAAATTGAAGAGATCTTACTCGGACGGACGTAGATGGATGAAAAATGGCATGAAAGGCCATAGGTGGGAGTTGAACCGCTCCAGGTTCACTTGAAGACCTCAAGGTAGTGTCAAGTCGGCATAGGAGGAGACATAGGCTAGAAGGGGTGAGACCTCATGGTTTCCGGCAAGAGAGGTGGCTGGAGAAGAAAGACAGAGTTCATCGGAGGAGGGGAAAGTGAGAAGGTTCTAGAGAGAATCAGAGAGAAGGGGAGAGAGAATGAATCGGGGGAAAATGAGAAAGAGGGGGTAGTCGTTTAGGATTAATTATGGTAGGGATTAATTTGGGTCGTTGATTTGAAATAATCAACGGCTCAGATTGAATGGGGGATTGGGTCGGGTAGGCTTTAAAGACTGGGCCTAATGTGTTGGGCTAATTAATTGGTTTAGGGTCCGGGTAGATTAGGCTAAAATTAGGATTAAAAGTGGCTATTTGTTAAATACCCATTTAAAATAGATAAATAATTAATAAAAATGATTAATAATTATAAAAAATTAAATTGATGCTTAGTAGATGAAATTAAAGTAATTAATTAGTATTTAAAATACAAATGATTAATTATTTGGTAAAAACTAGCACAAAATATATAATTAAGCTATAATTGCAAAGTTATTGCAATTATAGCCAAATAATGCCAATATGGCTAATTTGTGAAATAATTAAATCCTAATAGGATCAAAAATTATATATTAAACCAAGGAATATTTTGAAACTATTTGTAATGCAATTTATGATTAATTATTGGATATAAAAGTACTGGGTAGATTAGAAATAAATTGATAAAAATATGGGAAAATTATGGAAAAATATCAATTGTTATAAAAACTGATTTTGAAGGTATATATGCAAATTAAAAATAATTTGAGGAAAAATTGGGTATCAACAGCTGCCCCTCTTTACCCGGGAAAGATGAAAGAGTTGTCGGGTAAAGATATGATGGCCAATTTTGACCGAGCAAAATGGTTTTAAGAGATTTAGGCCGCACCCTAGTTTCTGAGTTGCCTACATATCCCTGGTTTTACAGGAATCAGGCCGTTTGTAGTTCAGGAGCCATCGGCGAAGTATACCGATGAAGTTTTTTCCAGGACGGACGCAACATATAGGGTTGGATGAATAAATGACTTACGGGAATTGTTAGGAGAACTGGAACGGGACCGCTCCTTCCAGGACGGTCGTTGCTCGCCGGATTACCTGCAAATAATTGATACAAGCATATATTGTGCGTAAATTTAAACATGATGCAAGTTCCCGTCGAACAGAATGCTATCTTCGAACGGTTAAGGATGACGTCCTTGGACAATGATGTCCTGGGCCATGGATTGCTTGATGCAGGATTTGCAGGCCATGAAATGATGTTCTCGAGCCATGAAGATGGTGCCTCCGAACCATGATGCCTTTGAATAATGATTGCAAATTTGAAAGAGATCCTCAGGCCATGGCATGGTGTTCTCGGGCCATGAAGATGGTGCCTCCGAACCATGATGCCTTTGAATAATGATTGCAAATTTGAAAGAGATCCTCAGGCCATGGCATGGTGTTCTCGGGCCATGAAGATGGTGCCTCCGAACGATGACGCCTTTGGATAAGTTGGCGATATTTCAGCCCATGAGAAATGCAGTAGCATGATGCTGACAAGACAGAGCTTAGTCTTGCGAATTTAAAAGGCAGAGCTTAGTCCAAATGGAAAGTGAAGTAAATAATGCTTGAGACAGCGCTTAGTCTCGAAAAGTAAATTGGAGGCAGAGCTTAGCCTCGGAAGGCAGAAAAGTAGCCTTATGCGAAGGGAGGTAGAGCTTAGTCTGAAAGGAAAGTGAAGTAAATAATGCTTGAGACAGCGCTTAGTCTCGAAAAGTAAATTGGAGGCAGAGCTTAGCCTCGGAAGGCAGAAAAGTAGCCTTATGCGAAGGGAGGTAGAGCTTAGTCTGAAAGGAAAGTGAAGTAAATAATGCTTGAGACAGCGCTTAGTCTCGAAAAGTAAATTGGAGGCAGAGCTTAGCCTCGGAAGGCAGAAAAGTAGCTTTATGCAAAGGGAGGTAGAGCTTAGTCCGAAAGGAAAGTGAAGTAAATAATGCTTGAGACAGCGCTTAGTCTCGAAAAGTAAATTGGAGGCAGCGCTTAGCCTCGGAAGGCAGAAAGTAGCCTTATGCAAAGGGAGGTAGAGCTTAACCTCGGAAGGCAGAATGGTAGCCTTATGCAAAGGGAGGTAGAGCTTAACCTCGGAAGGCAGAATGGTAGCCTTATGCAAATGGAAAGAAGAATGGTAGCCTTATGCAAATACAGATGGAAACAGTGCTTAGTCTCGGAAAGCAGAATGGTAGCCTCATGCAAGATGGAATGCAGATGGAGGTAGAGCTTAACCTCGGAAGGCAGAATGGTAGCCTTATGCAAAAATACAGATGCAGATGGAGACAGTGCTTAGTCTCGGAAGGCAGAATGGTAGCCTTATGCAAATACAGATGGAGACAGTTCTTAGTCTCGGAAGGCAGAATGGTAGCCTTATGCAAATACAGATGGAGACAATGCTTACTCTCGGATGGCAGAATTGTAGCCTTATGCAAAGATTAAATAAATGAAAATAGAAGTTCTTAGATGATCGTAGATGATCGTAGATTGTGGTGTCGTGATCATTGCGAGCATTGCAACTACGGAGCATTGTTTGTTTGTGCTGATAGCAACAGTCGGCAAAGTGTGATGGTTTCGAGAAATTGTAACTTTGAACATGGTCGCTCTTTATGTGGACAACGAACTTAGCATTTGCAACTGTGATGCAATTTATGGCTTCTCTGCGTGTTTATTCTTTGTGCCTGCATCCAAAGAAAAATCGTGAGTTTTGTAGATGGGGAAGGTTAGTTCGCATCCCCGTTTGCTTTGCTTGACTCGTCTGGCTTGATCTGATGATACTGTCTGTATCATTGGGGTAGTGTTTGCTAAACAAAGTTGTTTCAAGAACAAGTATGCATGATTTTATAAAAATATGTCATAAACGCATAATTTAAAATAGCGTTTAGATGAACCAACGACCGTGACGTGGTTCAAGACATTGCAACCTCTCTTGCTACGGAATTTTGAGGGTCCTCCTCAAAATTCTGCCCCAGTTTGATGGTTTGATGTTTCTGGCAGCTGCTTCTGTGGTGATCGGCTGAACTTGCTTCGGAATTTTGAGGGTCCTCCTCAAAATTTTGCCCCAATTTCCAATTGCGGGGAAAATGGAAATTTTTATTGAATTGTGAACGAACCCATAGGCTTCCTACGTATCCCCTCTTAAAAGGGAATTAGGTCAGGCGTAGTTCAGTTTACATCATTGAGAAGAGCATAGAAAGTTATACATAGTATCGCTTGACTGCATCTGAATTGATTGGCTTTGGCTAGACTTCTCTGTCCATCTCGGCAAGTATAAGTGTTCCTCCTGTCAGCACTCGGTGAACCATATACGGACCTTGCCAGTTGGGAGAGAATTTCCCTTTGGCTTCATCTTGATTGGGAAAGATATTCTTCAACACCAGCTGCCCCGGTGTGAACTGTCTTGGCTTGACTCTCTTGTTGAAGGCTCTGGACATTCTATTCTGATAAAGTTGACCATGACAGACTACATTAATTCTTTTTCCGTCTATGAGGGCCAGTTTCTCATAACGGTTCTTTACCCACTCTGCATCGCTGAGCTCAGCTTATGATCCTTAGGGAAGGAATTTCTACCTCGGCGGGAATAACAACTTCCGTGCCATAAACCAGCATATAAGGGGTTGCTCCAGTTGATGTGCGGACCGTAGTATGATATCCCAGTAAAGAAAAGAATAACTTCTCGTGCCACTTCTTGTGCTTCTCTATCATTTTCCTCAATATATTCTTGATATTCTTATTGGCGGCTTCTACAGCTCCATTCATCTGAGGTCGTTAGGCCGTGGAATTTTTGTGTTTGATTCTGAAAGTCTCACACATAGTTTCCATCAAGTCACTGTTGAGATTGGAACCATTGTCGGTAATGATTGATTCCGAAATTCCGAACCGGTAGACAACACGGTCGCGGACAAAGTCAGTCATGACATTCTTAGTCACTACTTTGTAGGATGCTGCATCGACCCATTTGGTGAAATAGTCGATGGCTACTAGGATGAACCTGTGTCTGTTGGAGGTGGTAGGCTCGATTGGTCCAATAACGTCCATTCCCCAAGCGGTGAACGGCCACGGTGAGCTTGTGGCATTAAGCTCGTTTGGAGGTACCTTTATCATGTCTGCATGTATTTGACAGCGGTGGCATTTCCGTTTCCATAGTCATCCAGAAGTAACCAGCTCTGAGTATCTTCTTAGCCAAAACAAAACCATTCATATGCGGGCCGCAGGTCCCAACATGGATCTCTTCTAATAGCTTGGATGCTTCCTTTGCGTCAACACATCTTAATAGTCCCAAATCGGGAGTCCTCCTATACAGAATTCCTCCACTGTGAAAGAATTTGTTGGACAGTCTCCGAAGTGTGCGTTTCTGAGTATGATTTGCAAGTTGTGGGTACTCTTCTTTCGCTAAGTATTCCTTGATATCATGAAACCAAGGCTTTTCGTCTGCCTCTTCTTCGACATGGGCACAGTAAGCTGGTTGGTTATGGATCTTCACTGGGATAGGATCAATGAAATTCTTGTCTGGATGTTGTATCATAGATGATAGAGTAGCCAATGCATCGGCGAACTCATTCTGGATCCTGGGGACATGCCAAAATTCTATCTTCATGAACCTCTTTCTTAATTCCTGCATGTGGTGCAGGTACGGCAGTATCTTGGAATTCTTGGTAGCCCATTCTCCTTGTACCTGATGTACCAGCAAATCTGAGTCACCAATTTCTAACAGCTCCTAGACGTTCATGTCAATGGCTATGTTGAGTCCTAAGATACATGCTTCATATTTTGACATATTGTTGGTGCAAGGAAATCTGATTTTGGCAGATACCGGATAGTGCTAACTAGTTTCTGATATCAGGACGGCCCCAATGCCGACTCCTTTGAAATTTGCCGCTACATCGAAGAACATTCTCAAACCGTCATAGGACTCTGCAATATCTTCTCCTATGAATGATACCTCTTCATCGGGAAAATACGTTTTCAGGGGTTCGTATTCTCCATCCACAGGGTTTTCAGCAAGGTGGTCTGCCAGTGTTTGTTCCTTGACTGCTTTCTGAGTCACATAGACAATGTCGAACTCACTCAACAGGATTTGCCACTTGGCCAGCTTGCCAGTGGGCATGGGTTTCTGAAAGATGTACTTTAAAGGATCCATTCTCGATATAAGATATGTTGTGTAGGCACAGAAGTAATGCCTCAACTTCTGAGCGACCCAAGTCAAAGCACAACAGGTGCGTTCCCATAGTGAATACTGAGCCTCGTACGGAGTGAACTTCTTGCTGAGATAATAAATAGCTTGCTCCTTCCTTCCTGTTTCATCGTGATGTTCCAGAATGCAGCTGAAAGCTCCATCTAACACTGCAAGGTAGAGTAGCAAAGATCTACCTGGATCAGGCGGCACTAGGACCGGTGGTGTTGACAGGTATTCCTTAATTCTGTCGAAGGGCCTTTGGCAATCATCGGTCCACTTGGTTGCGGCGACCTTCTTTAGCATCTTAAAGATAGGCTCACATATGACTGTAGACTGTGCTATGAACCGGTTGATGTAGTTAAGCCGTCCCAAGAAACTCATCACATTTTTCTTGTTCCTTGGCGGTGGTAATTCTTGAATGTCTTTGACCTTTGACGGATCTAGTTCTATCCCTCGGCGGCTGACAATGAACCCGAGCAGCTTACCAGTAGGAACCCTGAATGCACACTTCGCGGGATTCAACTTCAGATTGTATTTCCGCAACCTATTGAAAAACTTCCTCAAGTTGCTATGTGATCTGTGGCTTTCTTGGATTTGATAATAACATCATCCACATTTACCTCAATCTCCTTGTGTATCATATCGTGGAATATAGTGGTCATAGACCTCATATAAGTGGCCCCTGTATTTTTCAGGCCGAACGGCATCATCTTGTAGCAGTATACTCCCCACGGCATAATGAAAGTCATTTTCTCAGCGTCTTCCTCATCTATCCAGATCTGATGGTAACCAGCGAAGCAATCCACGAATGACTTCAGCTCATGCTTGGCGTAATTGTCAATCAGGATGTGTATGTTAGGCAATGGGAAGTCGTCTTTCGGACTAGCCCGGTTGAGATCCCGGTAGTCGACACAAACTCTAACTTTCCCATCTTTCTTTGGCACTGGCACAGTGTTAGCTAACCATGTTGGATACTCCACAACCCGTAGAACCTTAGCGTTGATCTGCTTTGTGACTTCTTCTTTTATTTTCAAGCTCATGTTAGGCTTGAACTTTCTGAGTTTTTGCTTTACCGGCGAACACATTGGATTGGTTGGCAGTTTGTGAGCCACAATGGATGTACTTAGACCGTTCATGTCATCGTAAGACCAGACGAATATATCCTCATACTCCTTCAAATATTTGTGTATTCTTTCTTTTTTGATGGCGACAAATGAATGCTAATACGGGTCTCCTTGACCTTTTCTGAATTCCCCAAGTTGACAATTTCGGTCTCGTCCAGGTTGGACTTAGGTCTGTTATCAAAATTCTCGACTTCTTTGACAATCTCGTCAGGTATATCATCTTCTTCTGAATCAATGTTCGTTTGTTGCGTTGTCTCGTTGCATGTCATAGTCATTGGTTCATCAAGACAAGTAATAGTAATGATGTATAGATAAAGTAGTGAGAGAAAAACAACAGTAATAAATATTGACTCATAAAACTTAAAAGTGCTTTTGATAAATTGAATAAATGTTTTGAACATTGAAGATCTTATTGCAGGAATTTAAAAGTATGAAAGGAAAATCATCTAGTAAAAATAATGAACAATGCTTGTTTTAGCCATACCCCGAGGCTCGTCGGGCTCTGGCTGTTCCGACGGTCCAATTCTTGAGATACGCCCCTCTGCTTACGGCCTGAATGGAAGGGCTTTCCTCCCCCTCCTCCTCGAGAATAACACAACAATCCATGTTGCTGTCCTCCATGAATAGGTTCCTCAATGTTGCAAGTACTTCTTCTTCATCTGTCCCATAAATAATGCCAGCCTGGTGAAAAGTCTGCTCTAGGCGCGGTATCGGATGCTCCAGTGGGTAGTAGGGACCTCTCCATGGTGGCGACCAGCTCCTGAATTCTTTCCAAGTATATTCGTATCCTAAATCAAAAGTGGTGCCATGTTTCTTGAGCTTGATGGGTTTGGAGATCCCTTGGAGGTTCTTGCCGAGCCCTTTACCTAGCTCATACCCTCGCCAATTCATCATGCTTGCGATCTTGCTATACCACCATTTATCCTTATCTATGGCATTGACCCGTTCAATGTGGTGGTAGGTTTCTCCACCTAGCTTCCTCCTTCCCTTGATCGCCGGAATAGTCTGGCGACTGTAAATAGGGTTGCTACCGTCGCCATGAATGATCACTTCTTGATGGTTCCATTCAAACTTCACTGCCTGATGCAGAGTTGATGCTACGGCCCCAGCAGCATGGATCCATGGTCGTCCTAATAGCAAGTTATAGGATGCCGGTACATCTATTACTTGGAAGTCGACCTCGAACCAGGTTGGTCTCATCTGCAAGCACGGACTAATCTCACCAATGGTGGACCTTTGAGAACCATCAAAAGCCTTTACATTGATTGCTCCATCTTTTATCTCATGCAGCCCTTTGCCCAATTTCTTGAGTGTTATCAACTGACAGATATTAAGACTGGATCCTCCGTCGATCAGAATTCTAGTGATGAAATAATCTTCGCATTGCACAGTGATGTGCAGTGCTTTGTGATGACCCAGCCCTTCAGGTGGCAACTCGTCCTCGTGGAAGGTGATCTTATGTATTTCCAACACTTGGCCTACCATATTGGCCATTTCCCCACTAGTGATATTGTTCGGCACATATGTTTCATTCAACACTTTCAATAAAGCGTTCATGTGTGTCTCGGAATTTTTTACCAAGGAAAGGATGGATATCTGAGTTGGTGTCTTGTTCAACTGGTCGATTACCGAATACTCCTTGGCCTGCACTTTCCTCCAAAGGTCGTCAGGGCCTGTCTCGATAATGGTGGCCGATTGGAAGCCTGCTTGCTAGATTCAGCCAGATGTCCAGGCGTGTAGACTCTACCAGTTCTTGTCATACCCTATTCCGTGGTAGCTTCTTCAGCCTTGACTTTGCCTTTCCTTCTTGCCTCGGCTGCATAGTCCCATGGTACAGCATTTGTATTGGCGTGGTTGATATTGCCACTGTAATTGGTGCGACTACCCTCACTTCGAACGAAACATGTACCTTAAGGGGCATGACCGCAACCTCAAATGGTGCGGGTGCATTTGCCGGAGGCATGAATACGACCTCAATTGGTGCCGGTGTCTTTACGGGTGGCGCTGCTTCAAACTCAAGCGGTACAGACATATCTACCTCAGCATCCTCATATGGCTGAATCTGGACTATGATTGGGTTGAGAGTAACCTATGGTTTCTTTGGGTCATCGCCTTCTACGATCAACCCGATCGACCCCTCGGGGCCCAGTCGTCTTCTATTCAATCATGTGGATGCCTCCACCCTTATGGTTTGGAAGAGGATTGTTGTGGACGGTTGGAGCGGATTCCTTTGCCACAATGATCTTGTTGTCAATCAAGGATTGTATGTTATCCTTCAGAGAGCGACATTCATCGATGGTGTGTCCCTTCATGCCGGAGTGGTATGCACAGGACTTGTTTGGGTTGACCCATTAGGAAGGGTTCTCAGGGGTCACAGCAGGGATGGGGTGACATAACCAGCAACCTTTAGCTTCTCATACAGTTGGTCGATAGGTTCGGCGATGGCGGTGTACTATTTTGGAGGTCTGCGATCAAAATTGGGTTGAGGTCTAGGAAAGTTTTGGCGTGCAGCGGGTGACTGATAGTAGGATGGCTGAGAGTTGTAAGTGTGGTAAACAGGAGAGGGTTGGGAATATCTGGGTGAAGTAGGTTGATATGTAGGTGGTGGAGATGATTGATAAGTTGGTGGTGGAGATTGGATGAGGGCGAGGGTTCTTGGTAATTTGGGGTTGGTTGATATGTGAGTGGAGGTATTGGGTAAGTTTGGTATTTGAGTGGAGATTTGGTTCTTTGTGCAACTATCGGCTCCCACGTCCCTTTTCTTGGACACACCACCAGACTGTAAAGCCTTATTCGTAGCTTGCAAGGCTTCAAAATATGTGACCATACCACTTTTAATACCTTCTTCGATTCTTTCACCCAATTTGATAATGTAGGAGAACTTGTGGTTCTCAATCACCATCAATCGCTCGTAGTATTGCAGGTCTTGAGCCCGGACAAAGAACTTATTCATCTGTTCCTCATCTAAGGAGGGTCTGACCTTAGCAGCTTCGGACCTCCAACGAGTAGCATCCTCGCGAAATGTTTCTGTGGGCTTCTTCTTCAAATTCTGGATGTAGAACACGTCTGGCGCGTTCTCTGTATTAAATCTGAACCTTTCCATGAAATCAGATGCCATGCTCACCCAATTCGACCACTTCTTGGGATCTTGGTTGATGTACCAAGACAATGCATCTCCGTTCAAGCTCCTCATGAACAACTCCATGCGGATCCTCTTATTTTTTCCCACTCCAACCAGCTTGTCACAATAGGTCCTCAGATGGACCCTTGGATCACCTGTACCATCAAACATTTCGAAATTAGGAGGTTTGTACCCCTCATGCAGTTCGACATCGGGCTGTATGCAGAGGTCCTCATAGTTCAGCTCTTCGACTCCCCTGCTTCCTTCAACGCCTTGAACTCGGTTGGTCAGCTTCTTAAGTTCCTCGGCCAAATTCTTGATAAGCATATCCTTTTCATCAGACTTCGGTGTGTATGATATAGGTGGAGTGGAGTGTAGCATGGTCTCCACGTAGAGAGGATTTTTATGGTGGCCTGGTGCATGGGTGTGGAAATGGTCATTTTTGGAGTTCTAAGGTTCCGGGATAAGTAGCGGAGTGTTCTTTGGGGTATGACATGTGTTACATTGTGTCGGGAGGGTCTGGTTCTTTGGTGGAGTGGCGTGATGGTGAGCTGCGGGATGATTCTGTTGTTTTGGGATATTTGAGGAGGTGTAGGATTTTGGGCGTTGGGGAGGTTGACGTCTGGGACGCTGAGGGTGAATGACAGGTTTGCCAAATTTCGAACCTGATCAAGCTCTTCTTGGAATTTCAACAATGTTTGTTCAAGTTGCGACATGTTCTCGCTTGGAACCCGAATACCTTGGCCATCAGTGGCCTCTACACGTTCAGTGTTCTTCTTTCTGATGTTGCTTAAATCTTCCATTTTCTTCTTGCCTTTGTTCTTGCCTTTGGGAGGACTAAGAGGAGGAGAGGGTGGAGGGCCCCTGGATCTTGTGAGATAGGTAGATGATGCCAGAGTGCACGAACTAACCTTTGGGGAGGGGAATAATAAAAGAAAGAAAACAAAACAAAAACAAAAGGTAACCAAGTCAGTGAGGTTTATGAAAGGTATTGCAGTATTTAAACACATAGTGCGGGAATGTAAAGCGCGTCCTAAATTGGGAACCTCTTTGTGCTTGAGGTAGGCCTAGCGACAAATTGATTTGGAGAACTTAAAATGCTAAATGCCTCATTTCATTGATAAAACTAGAGGAATCCCAAAACGACACTAAATAAACAAGAAGTAAAGTCACTAATGGCCATTGGCCTTATTACATTAATAAGCGAAAAGAAAAGAAATTCCTATCTACTTTGTCTCAGAAGGTCCTTCCCCAGACTCGGCATCCTTGATTCCTTCGAACAGCTTCCCCAACTCGTGAAGTCCTAGCAGTAGGTATGCTCTGGCTAGATGTCCACCTTCAGTCCCTTCAACCTTTTGACAGTCTTCAACCCTTTTGATGAATTTGCCTTCCAGCTCGACTA
This sequence comes from Nicotiana undulata, assembly GCA_005239495.1. Taxonomy (NCBI): domain Eukaryota; kingdom Viridiplantae; phylum Streptophyta; class Magnoliopsida; order Solanales; family Solanaceae; genus Nicotiana; species Nicotiana undulata. The sequence goes on along the minus strand of ML293619.1, from coordinate 6,355 downwards.
TGCCTCGCTCTAAGTATCCTAGCCTCTTGTTGGTGTTGATGGCCATGTCTTTCCATTCCTCAATCAGCTTCTTGTTGGAGTCATGTATTTCGCGGTGATCGCTCTCGCATTCACGGATCCTTTTGCACAGTTGATTTTATTTGACCTGTGCCTCGGCCTTTTCATCTATAATCCTATGGCCTCGGATGAATCTCGGTTTGCCCAGACCGTCCAAATTATATTCCAACCAACCCGGATAGAAAGGGGTGCAAGCAGCGTGATATCTGTCTGGCTTAATGGTGTCTTTCTCCATTACGATCTTACAGTGCCACATGTGTTGGGCTTGGCATTTGTGAGGACTATCATCATTTTGGAAGTCAGCCCGGAAGTGACACATTTTGTCGACCCTTGGTATGACTTGCTTCCTACCTTCTTGCCTCATAACCCAGAGAGAGGCGTAAGGATATGTTCCTATCAGGACAATCAATATCAGGAATGGTGCATCTCTGGACCGGACGATGAACTCTTCTGTTGGAAACCACTCGAACATCCATTGGACTTGCTCCTCAGTCAGATGATCGAAGAATTCGACCCACTCTTTGGCATTCTCAGGCTGAGCAAACATGTCGGGAATGTAAGTCATTCGCTTTGGATGGTGGAAAGCGATGTGGTCATTCCACGCCCTTCGCTGAAACGCTTGTCGGTATTGGCCCCTTTGGAGATGTTCTAAGAGCCAAAGCTGAAGTAACAAATTGCAGCCCTCGAAGTGTTTTTCTCCTCTTTGGCATTTCTCTAAGGCTCGGTATATGTCTGAAATAATCATGGGCACGATGTTGAATGTTTTCCCACAAATTCCCTCCATTAGTGTCTTGGTTACCATAGCCAACCTAGTATGGATTCTTTCCTTCTTCATTGGAAATGCAATCAAGCCCAGGAAGCAAACCATGAAAACGAACACCCTACGATGAATGTGCCCCAAGGATGTGATGGCGAATTCATCATGGAAGGTACGGTATGACTTGCTGTGTCCGTACCTTTCATACAAGTAGTCGAAAGGGATGTATGATTCCTTTAGACACCCTAACTCTGTGTTCTTCTTCAAACCCATCATTTTCAGGAAACTTTTGCCTGTGCGATTTTCAGGCATTAACAAGCCAGGAGTCTCCCAAACTAGACCGACCAATCCTCCTATTTCCTCTAATAATGGCGTCATTTTGATGTCCCCAAAGCGGAAGACGGTTCTTTCACAGTCCCAGAATAGGGTAGCAGCCTCTATCATCATGTTGTTAGGCTGGATGTCCAGGAGGGACGGTAGATTACCCAGGTATTTCTTGACGAGCGTTTTGTCACTAGAATGCAGATCTTCCCACCAACTCAGCAGTTTTGGGTGGATGTTGGTGACCATGCCAAATCTGGGGACTTCGTGCCTCATATTTCTGCAAGGCAAACAAGGTTAGGCCCTGACCCCCATCAGACTCGACTATTTAACATCAACAATTAGCATGAAGCATTTAATTCTCCAAATAAATGCACAGAACGTGATGATGTCCGTTTGGGTTTATGAAAACCCAGTGGACTTTTGGACAAGGCTATCTTAAAGGCTATTTTGTGGACATCACGTTAGCCTGGCTAGGTTTGACCATGATGCATGCAACAGTATAACGGAGGAAGGTTTCTATGGGGTTTTAGACCGGTACCCTTGAGCGGACAACTCAAGGGGGAAAGGCACGAACCGTCGACTGCACCGCTGGTCGACTAGTTTTACCGCAAATAAGCCTTTCCGAATTTAGGGGGTGATGATATAGGAAGGGCACAACCACTCATCAAGCGTTGCTATAGGATTTTGTTTGGCACGAGTGGAGTATGAATTTTGGATCATGGACAATGCAATAAATAGTAAACACGTAGTCACGTATTTGCACGTTATGAAAGCAGTAAATACAGCAGTTTATGATTTAAAACGATTACAAAGGAAGGAAACAAGAAAGATATGTCAGTTACTTTTGAAGAAAATCAAACGCTTAAAGGAAATAAACAAGTAATTGCACATAGGAAGAGGTACAAATTCACAAAGCAACTTGAAATGGTAAAAGCCTAAAATCCCCAGCAGAGTCGCCATGCTGTCGCGCCCCCTTTTTCCCCAAGCACTCCTTTCGGGGTCGGTTTACAAGGGTTTATGACATTGGTTGGGACAAATCATTCCTTTTGAGAAAGGGGTTTGCATATTTGGAAGAGTCGCCACCTAACGATTTTAAGGTGCGTTAGGGCACCTACTAGGGGTTCATTTACAACTACTTTTGATAACCAGAGATAGGGTAAGGGCTTGAAATTATCCTAAGGGAAGGTGTTAGGCACCCCTCAGGATCCACAAGTGTGGTTCCCGGCCAAATAGCATTTGTGAATTTCAGACAACTAGAAAGTAAACAAATATGGTTCAAATAGTGGGGATTTTAGTCTAAGTACACTTATGTTTGAAAACAGTTAATAGGAAGATAGATTTTGAAAAGAATTATAGTCTAAGCATGTATATAGAGTACAAGTATCCTAGGTTTGTTTGTAATATGGATCACATTAATGCAATACCTGGTATGACATTCCTCGATGAGGGGCTACACGTGGTATTAGCGCACCGGTCATCATATCCATATCTACCCTTTCCCACGCCGTGAAGGTAACTAAAGCGAGTGTTGTCACGACCTCTATTGCATGTTGTTACCCGTCCCTTCCTATTAGTTCCGGAATAGTTTAGGACTTCTATCTTATAAAGGAGGTTCTAGGAAGACCCTCACGTTTTAAAGGTAAAATACTAAGGCGACATATAGAAAAACAAATAGGACTGCAGATAGGTGTAACACAAAAGGCCCAAGTACCTCCACAAATAATGCACAGAATCAGCATTACTCAAACAGTTAAGGTCTTGGTTTAAATTCAGATCCTAAAACATGGTATCTAAGTGATAACAATAGAGAAACAAATTTATTGCATAACTCAGAGAGGAAGTCCTAATCAGTTTGCCTATTGATTTTACGCATGCTGATAATTAGCTAGTAATCACAGGAGGACAGTTCCAATTTTTTTTAGGTTGATTACCTAAGGCTTTCCTAGGCGTAGGATCATGTATGACAGACATCAGAGGTGTTAACAGTTTTAGGTTGTTATTCCTAAGGGCATGCATTTCTAAGTGTCTGCAGAATATACACGAGTTAATTACCAGTTGTTAGAACGGGATGACTGTTTCATAATCTTCTATTCGTCTGTGTTTAAACTGGGTGTAATTAAGCGAGTGTGATCCTAGAACATGATATCTAATGCCGAATGATGCACGTTCAGAATCACTAAAGCGGGGTCTCTAAATGCATACAAAATCATGGCATTATGAACAGTTTCAGAATAGGCATAAGTGATAGTTTTTAATGTTGTTTGTTCTAGAACAGGATTTCTAAGTGCGAGCATGGTTGTAGCATGATGATTGCATGAATAACAACTTATGTTAACACATTTATCCTAGGATAGGATTTCTAAATGAGTTTCAGAATAGGCAGAATCATATGGTTGCAGTTTATTTTAATGTTATTATTTACCTTAGAGACAGGATTTCTAAGTGATAGGGATGCTGGAAAAAAACACAGTATATATGAATCCTAGGGAGCATGGTATCTAATGCATGGCATGCTTGCGTGTGTTATCCCTAAACATGGCTTTTATTGCGCACAGATGAAAAGTAAACCTATGAGCATGGTTTCTACCCTTAGCTACACTACAACATGCATATTACCCTCCCCTTTTCACTATCCAACCCCAGAGTTGTTTACAAATAATAATTTCAGACCATTGGGTATGAATTACATAAGAAAAATAAGAAGCTAACTATAGGGAGCCTACAGTATAGGCCCAAATCTCCATATCCTCAATGCCAAGTGGCATTTCACAGCCTTTCTGCGCTTACCCAAAAGGTCATTCTATGCTAATTTAGCTAAATCTGTGTTCTGAGGCCCCGAAAGCCTCCGTTAATCTCATCTCGATATGTGTGCATCGCCCGAGCGTGTAGCCGGGATGCTTTTATGTAAAAACTTGTTGAAAAGTTGAAATTTATAATAATTAATTGATTAAAGTCGACTTTGGTCAATATTTTTGGTAAACGGACCCGGACCTGTGACTTGACGGTCCCAGAGGGTCCGTAGGAAAATATGGGACTTGGGCGTATGGCCGGAATCGAATTCTGAGGTCCCAAGTCCGAGAAATTAATTTTAAAGAACATTATTTTCTGAAAATAATAAAAACTTTTGAAAATGACTTTTTATGTGAAACATGTGTTACCGGGCCCGTATTATGGTTACGGAGCCCGGAACAAGTTTAATATGTGTTATATGAGATATCTGTAAAATTTGGTGTAAAACGGACTTGGTTTGACATGTTTCGGATCAAAAATGAAAAATTTGATAGTTTATGAAGATTGAGAAAATTCTATAGATTTTGAAGTTTAATTCATTGTTTTTTATGTTATTTTTGTGGTTTCATTACTCGAATAAGTCCGTGGGATGATTTGGGACTTGTTGGAACGCTCGGTTTGAAGTTCCGAGGGCTCGGGTGGGTCCCGGGTAGGTCCCGGGATGTCCTTAGGCTAAAATATAGTTGTTGCAGGTCAAAGGGGTCAATTCTCTGAACCCACCACCGCGGTCCGCGGTCGTGTTTTCGCGGTCCGCGGTGGAGGGGCTAGGTCAGTGGTCCGACTTCGAAGGCTGATATCTTTTTATATACAAGGAATTCTGAAATGATTCAAAAACAAAAGTTGTAGCCCTTTCGTGCATAGTTTCTAGAAAGGTAAATAAATCATAATTTGGACATCTGTAGAGAAAGATACGGTAAAAATGCTAAAGCATGTCACTGCAGGCATTTTTCTTGGTTTTCTTCAGCTTCTCTTGGTCTTTGCTAGCACGGCCGCGGTCCATTTTTCGCTGACCGCGGTGGGGGTCCTGAGAGGGGTATAAATAGATGGGAATTTCGGATATTTTCATTTTTCCACGCCCTAAAAACATAAGAGGCGATTTTCCAAACACTCTTTCTTCTCCAAAATATTAGTAAGTGATTTCTAACTAATTTTCTTTACTCCTTAACTTCTTTTTACAAGATTTCACCCTAGAATCTAGGCCTAAAATCATGAAATCAAAGTAGAAATTAGGGGTTTTGGGTAGAGTTAGAGTTTTGGGAATTTTGGGAAATTCAACCTCATTTTGGTGTCGGATTTCAAAACAAACTATATATTTGGGCTCGTGGGGGAATGGGTGATCGGGTTTTGGTCTGAGCCTCGTGTTTGGACCAAGCGGGCCTGGGGTCGAATTTTTGTATTTTTGGAAGAATGTTAGGAAATGTATAATTAGGCTTGGAATTGGATTATTGAGTCATTATTGATGTTATTAAGATAATTATGTCTAGATATTATCATTTGGGAGTCGGGTTCGAGAGGAAAGGCAGTGGTAGAGGCTTGATTTGCTATTTTTGGACCCGAGGTAAGTGTCTTGCCTATCTTTGGTGAGGGAATAGGTATTGTGCCCTATGTTCTATGTGTGTTATCATGTTCAATGCATAGGTGAGGTGACGAGTACCTATGCATTGTGTGTCAAGTATGCCCGTGAGTCCGTTTTGCTTAATTACTTGTTATTACCTCAATGATCAATGTGTTATGAAGTAGTTCTTTTGGGAAGTTATGTACTCGTAAGGAATTAGTTATAGTCGAGAAAATGTGTTGATTTTGTTTGTTATTCCCCATGTCGGGTGGTTATGAATTGAAATTTCGGTAATTGATTTCCTTGACAAGTTGTTATTTGTTGTTGATATTACTTGGGTGAGGAAGAGAGTAAAGCACGAAGGGTGATTCCGTGTCATTCATTCATATCATTCATTTATTTATTATTGCAATGTGAGGAAGAGAGTAAAAGCACAGTGCCATTCATTTCATTTATTCATTATTGCACTATAAGGAAAAGAGTAAAGCACGAAGGGTGATATCGTGCCATTCATTTATCTGTTTATTTGCTGTGTTAGACATCTCATTTTGCTTCTTACCTGTTGCCCCCTTGCTTGTCCCCGTATTGCTTGTTTGTCTGTTAAATATCTGTTACTTCCTTGCTATATTTTTTGTAGAACTGTACAGGTAGGTTATCGTTGTCGTGTCTAGCCTCGCCACTACTTCAGCAGGGGTTAGGCTCGGCACTTGCTCAGTACATGGGGTCGGTTGTACTGATGCTACACCTGCACTTCTCTATGTTGTGCAGATCCCGTAGCCGGAGTCGGTGGACACTGATTGAGGGAGCATCCTTCTGTCACGACCCAAATTCCCACCCTTTGGGCCGTGACTGCGCCTAACGTTGAACCCGCT
>ML293618.1:60055-90101 GCA_005239495.1 Nicotiana undulata | reverse complement strand
GCCCAGACGACCCTCATATGCGATCGCGTTCCTCCGACCGCGATCGCATAAGCCAAATCCCAGAGGCCTCCAAAATTCTCTATGCGATCACACACATATCCCCGCGATCGCATAAGCCAAAAATCCAACAGCCTAAAAAAATGCACAGTGCGATCGCATACTATCTTCTGAAATGAGACTTTCTTTCCAATTTGACTCTGAACTTCTCGAAATTCAATTCCGACCACGCCTACTAGTTATAATACCTGAAAAGAAGCTTCTCGCGGCCTCAAACTACCGAACGACAAGCTAGAGCTCAAAACGACCGGTCAGGTTGTTACATATATATTTGTGATGGTTATTTTAGTTATTTTAAGAGGTATATCAAATCTAAATGTGTGTCCTCGTAATAAAATTGTTGTGGTACACCACTTGTTATTATTGCTAACAGTATCATGCCTCTTGATCTGACATTTGCAAGTAATGCATGACATAAAAATATTATTCGATTCCGCGGGAGGCATCTAAAAAGGATAATCCCATTAAACCAGAATCCACTCTTTATAATATAGCCTTCGAAGCTTGTTCTTGTTCAGGATTTAGCTTTGATTGTGCTTCCTCATATACTTGTATGCCATTTTGATTTTTAATAGTATACTAACCTTTTTTATATTATGTTATGAATTTTTAATCTCTTTTTATAGGATAAATTTATGAACCTTAAGATTCTTTTTAACTTGAAAATTAATTTTACTCATATGATGATAACAAACAATTAAATTGAATTGCTAAATAATTAATTGAAAGATTTAATTGTTTGGTCTTAACATAAATAATAATTTATTTTATGTTAATTCAGATCTTAATATTTGTTCATCTTTTGTTTTGAATATTTAATCTTAATTATAATTTTATCTGTCATAAATTTTGTTTTCAAAAAGTAAAAAATTCGATCTGACATTTCACTTAGATCTTTAAGTTTGCAGAATCATTAGTGGCCTTTTCTTTCTCTTTCTCACATATTTATATTCTTAATTATTTTCTTAGTTATTATTTAATAATTGGATATATATATATATATATATATATATATAGATATAGATATAGATATAGATATAGATAGATAGATAGATAGATAGATAGATAGATAATGTTTTTGAGTGATAATGTATTGCCAACACAGAGGATTCATATGAAATTGATTTTATTATACCTTCCTATATATTTTTAATAAGAATTTAATAGACAAAATTTTACTAATGGTAAAATCTTAAATATTGAAAAAACTAACATAGAAGGTATTGTAGTCCAAAAAATAGGTTATTACATCATTTCCCTATGAGTTCTTCTATTTATTATTTTAGGGCAACTTTGGTCTATCAATATTATTTTTGTAATTTTATANATAATAATAATAATAATAATAATAATAATAATAATAATAATAATAATAATAATAATAATAATAATAATAATAATAATAATAATAATAATAATAATAATAATAATAATAATAATAATAATAATAATAATAATAATAATAATAATAATAATAATAATAATAATAATAATAATAATAATAATAATAATAATAATAATAATAATAATAATAATAATAATAATAATAATAATAATAATAATAATAATAATAATAATAATAATAATAATAATAATAATAATAATAATAATAATAATAATAATAATAATAATAATAATAATAATAATAATAATAATAATAATAATAATAATAATAATAATAATAATAATAATAATAATAATAATAATAATAATAATAATAATAATAATAATAATAATAATAATAATAATAATAATAATAATAATAATAATAATAATAATAATAATAATAATAATAATAATAATAATAATGATGATGATGATGATAATAATAATGATAATAATAATAATAATAATAATAATATAGGCACTCTTTTTTCTAAATAGATTTGGACAATTTAATATATTCTCAAATTAAATTAGTAATAGGACATCTAATACGTTTTCAAATTAAATTAGTAATAGAAATTTTTAAGAAGTATATCCTAAAAGTGATAGGATTACATGACTAAAAATATGTCTTTATTCCGAAAGTAATTATACCAAAAGGAAACCTAACATGTTGCTAAAGGAATTAGGTTTACATGCTAATATGTAGTATTATATGTCTATGCCCTAAAGTATTTATACTAATAAAATTCCTAAAAGTAATCACGTAGGATTCCTAACATGTAGTATATGTCATAAAACTAATAGGATTACAGAGCTGATGTCTAGAATTCTTGTTATGTATTGCGAGTTATTATGCTTAATGTTATAAGGTTATTTCTGTAAACCGAGATTGTATTCATGCAATTCTAAAAAAACCTACAGCCAGTTTAAAAAAGCTCTTTGTACATTATATAGTCGTTATTTTCGAAGCGATAACCTTACGCTAGTATCCAACACGCACCGCCCTATGGCGCTGTCCGTCGGAGACCCACCAGCGCGTATAGATAACAAATTAATCCTCCATCTATGAGAGATCCATCTGTCAAAGGAATTTCTAGGAAAACTGATTATGCGACTACAATCACAACGGCAACACCCAAACAAACAACCAATATCCGCCATACCACATAATCAGTTATTGGCAGACATACCACACATAACGGAACGTCAGCTGTGATTTTCAAAGCTTCTGATTATTATGGAATTATGACTGACGAATGTAGACTGACCATCGTTGAAAAATTTCTTAAGCCAAGGCCCTAAATTGATAAAATTAGGTCTACTTTCAAAGAACTTTTCCAGTGAAGGGATCAACTAAAATCAGCGTCTATGACAACTATAATGTGTTTTTGGATTTTACTAATGAAGATGATTTCAATTCTGTTTGGTTCAAGAGGGTTGTTGAAGTGGATGTCATGCAGATGTGGCTTAAAAATGGACGCCGGATTTCAAGTCGCATGAGGATATCCTCATTATTTCGGTATGGGTTCTGCTTCCAGGTCTTCCTTTTAATATGCACACATGACATTATGTAAAGCAAATATGTAGTGAAATTGGCACACCATTTGCTATGGATGCTGCCACTTATGGTCGAATTAGACCAAGTATGGCTAAAGTTAGAGTCGAAATCGATCTCCTTAAACCTCAAATAGAATGTGTTTATGTGGGATCACAAGATGAGGATTCTCCAAGAAAGGCTTTACTCAGAAAATAGAATATGAGAGTGTTCCAATGTATTGTAAATATTATAGAAAGCTTGGCCCCAACATGATGAATTGCGGAGTTCTATAAAGAAGAAGGGTCAGTGAAACAAAAAAGGTTGAGACAAGCCTTAAAGAAACAAACTTCATTCAAGCAGGAGAAGAAAGCAGTAAGAAAAATCAGCAGAAGAGCAATATGGTTAGCAACGTTATTGATAGCAAAGGAGAAGACTATGTTGACAAGATTCAAAGACGGAAAAAATCAGAAAAAGAAGAAGATGCCAAGAAAGAAAAGTAAGATTAGCTTCAAGCCTTCTCTTAATCAAATTAAGAGTAAAGGAAAAAAAGTTACTACTACTACACAAGTTTAGCAAATTTTGCTTGAAGAAAGCTGCCAAGTTGAGAGCAAAGAAAAAATTGGGAAGGGAACGATGGCTGTTTAACATGTGCTGGAAGTGAAAACTAACTCGACAAAAGAAAAAAATAAAGTACAACAACACAATCAGCAAAATAAGCATAGTGGGGAGAAAATTGAGAATAGAATTCAGTTATCTATAAATAAGGAGGAAAGCGCGAACAAGAAGATGTACAAAATTAATGATATTGATATGTCCACCAGTTTACCCTCGAGCATTAAAAATCAAGAATCTATACACTTGGTTGTTGAGCTTAGAGGTGACCAATCAGTTGACCAGCCACCTAAACCCCCCGATGATAACAAAGAAAATGCACAATTTCAATATAGAGACACTGGAACGTCACAATTCAAGGAAGAAAAATCAAACCAAAATGAGAACTTAACAAAAATGCAACACGAAGACGATTTTGACAATGAACAATATTCAAAGGACAGTAGATGCATAAGCAAACAAAGAAATATATAAAGGAAGAATAAAGCAAGATCATCATCATCCTACAAAGTGGGAAAATAGAAAAAGATTACTACCACCCTAATATCCCATGATTAGTATTATATCTTGGAATATTAGTGTAACAACCCGACCGGTCGTTTTGCTTTCTAGATTCTCATTTCCCTAAATAAGACTCTCCGTATGCGCTTTTTCTGTTTTGCGACTTGCATGGATGGTTAGTTCGGATATGGAAGGATTCAGGTTGAAATCAGAATACTTGGTTCCTTAGTATTGGCTTTAAAGGGTTAAGTTTGACTTGGGTCAACATTTCTTGTAAATGACCTCAAAACAGGGATTTGACTGTCCCAATAGGTGCATATAATGATTTTGGACTTAGGCGTATGTTCGTATAGGGGTTTGGATGACCTGGGAGCCTCTCAGCGCCTAACGTTGAAAGTTGGCTTAATGAAGGTTTTAAAGTTCTTTAAATTTGGTTTGGAGTAGGTTTTGATGTTATTCAAGTCCGTTTGAAATTCCGAGCCTGGGAATTGTTCTGTATGGTGATTTAATACTTGCACACAAAATTTGATATCATTTGGAGTAGTTTAAGTATGATTCGACGCGTTCAAAGCAAGTTGGAAGAACATAAAGTTCATAAGTTGATTTGATTTGGTTTGTAGTGTGATTCTTAGTTTTGGTGTTGTTTTTCGTGTTTTGTGAGGTCGAGTAGGTCTGTTTTATGATTTCAAACTGGTTGGTATGTTTGGGCGGGGCCGCGGGGGCCCCAGATTCCATTCGTACAATGAGCGGAAGTTTTTTAGACTTGAAAAAATGGCTGAAGCAGCAGAGCTTCTGGTGCAATCGCACCTGCGAGAAAGTAGCCGCAGGTGCGAGCATGTGGCCGCAGAAGCGATTTTGGGCGAGTTGGATGTGGCCCACAGAAGTGGGGAGGTTTCCGTAGAAGCGGCCTCGCTTTTGCGAGGGAAGGGCCACATGTGCGAAGAGGGTCGGCCAGGCCTGGGTCGCAGATGCGATGTAACGACCCAACCGATTGTTTTGAGAGTTAGATCCCCTATCCCCTATTAACTACTTCCCGTATACCTATTGCAGCTATTGTGTCTTTCCGGGAGGGTTTGTTTTGGTTTTTGGAGTGAATTGAAACATATAGTCTCTTAAGTGGAAGCTTAAGTTGAAAAAGTTGACCGGATGTCGACTTGTGTGTAAACGACCCCAGATTTGAATTTTGATGGATCTGTTCGATCCGTTAGGTATTTTGGACTTAGCAGCGCGTCCGAAATGTGTTTTAGAGGTCCGTAGTAGAAATAGGCTTGAATTGGTGAAAATTGAAATTTTGGCGATTTTGGTAGGTAGTGGAAATTTTGATATCGGGTTCGGAATGGAATTCTGGAAGTTGGAGTAGGTGCGTAGTGTCATCTCTGACTTGTGTGTAAAATTTGAGGTCATTCGACGTCATTAGTAGAATTTTAGAAATTTCAAAGTTCCTTAGGATTGAATTCGTGTGCAATTCGTGTTTTTGATGTAGTTTGATGTGGTTTGAAGAATCGACTAAGTCCGTATGGTATTTTAGGATTAGTTGGTATGTTTGGTTGAGGTCACGGGGGCCTCGGGTGAGTTTTGGGTGCTTAACGGGTGAAACCTTGGACTTAGAAGAATTTCTGATGTGCTGGTTTCTGGTGTTTCCGCACCTGCGGTGGGAAATCCGCAGGTGCGGCCCTGCAGAAGCGAGGTTGGGATCGCAGGGTGCGCTTATAGGCCTGGGATTTAGTGGTCACAGATGCGACGAGTGAGCCGCAGGAGCGGAGCCGCATCTGTGGAAGGATAGTCGCAGATGCGGATGTGAGAAAGATCCAAGGTTCCGCGGAAGCTGACGAGTAGCCACAGAAGCGCATCCGCAGATGCGGACATAGGCGCGCAGGTGCGGACTTTGGAGTTTTAATGAAAACTCGCAGGTGCGGATTCCTAGTCGCAGAAGCAGCACCGCAGGTGCGGTGATGAGGTCGCAGGAGCGAAATCGCTAGGCAGAAAAGGAAAAATTTTGAGCCTTTGATCTCATTTTCATTTTGGGACATGGGGAGCTCGGATTTGGGCGAAATTTCAAAAGATTTTCAGAGGACGTTATTGGGTAACGATTCCTATCTCGATTTTGATTATATTCCATCAATCTATTGTTGTATTCTTCATTTAATTAAGGGATTTGAGCAAGGAAGTTGGGGAAATGGGGGAAAAGTTCCCCAAATGAAATTCTGAGTTTTGAGAGGGATTTAGGCGTCGGATTTGGGAAAAAATTGTACGAGTGAACTCGTGAGTGAATGGGTTTTCGTATGTGGTAACTTTTACTTGATTCCGAGACGTGGGCTTGGGGAGGCGTTTGAGCATTTTTTCCAATTTCTTTCTTTAACCTTGATTTTGTTCGTTAGATTAGTTTCTTGTAGTTATATTTATGTTATGTAATTGGTTTTGGTTAGATTTGGACCATTCAGAGTCGGATATTCGTGGAAAGAGCAGTATTTCGGGTTGATTTGAGCTTGGTTCGAGGTAAGTGGGCTGCCTAACCTTGTGTGGGGGAACTCCCCTTAGGATTGGTACTATTGTTGATATATGAGCATCGTGTACGTAAGGTGACAAGTGCGTACACGGGATATTTGTTGTAAAACGTGATTTTCACTGATTAGTAACCTATTTTCTTCTTATTAGCATGTGTAGCATCCCGTTAGACTAGGAAAGCATGCCTACTTGCCTTAATTGTTTACTTGAACTACGTGCAACATGTTTAGTGGTTTAAAATATTTTCCTCAACTTGTACTTAGGATAAATTGTAAGATTTCGTGTCGTAGCTATTACATTCTATTGTTTGGCTTGCATATTTCATTTGGGACTACGAAACGGTATTCTTGGAGATCCCTATGTACTGCATATTTACTTTGGGACTACGAAACGGTATTATGGGAGATCCCCGTGTCTTGCATATTTACTTTGGGACTACAGAACGGTATTCCGGGAGATCCCCCTGCACATTTACATTTGGGACTACGAGACGATATCTCGGGAGGTCCCCTGTTGTATTGATGTGTACTGAGCTATTTTTTTTCCCATGATTTCTTCCTTGTTACGTTTCAGTCTTTATTTACTGCGATATTTCATTTTTGCTTTGCCTTATGTTATATATATATATATATATATATACGGTAAGGCCCTGGCCTGACCTCGTCACTACTCGACCGAGGTTAGGCTTGGCACTTATTGGGTACCATTGTGGTGTACTCACGCCCTTCATGCACATATTTTTCGTGTGCAGATCTTGGTACATCTTACCCGCCTCATCATTAGTGCAGTCACTGCAGTTTACTGGAGACTTCAAGGTACATCTGCTCGCGCCCGAAAATCCTCGGAGTCCCCCTTTATCCCTTATATTATTTTCCTTCCTTATTTCCTTTAGACACTACGTATAGAAAACAGTTAGATGATTTTGTAGAGCTGGTGAATCGTGACTACCGGGTTTTGGGAAGTACTGTGTATATTCGAGTGTTGGTTTACTTGTACATGTCGAGCGACATTTTTATCGACAAGTAAATATCTATCAAAGTTTAGTTGTTATTTATTGCGTTATTTCCATTGTTTCAAAATTATTAGGCTTACCTAATCGTAGTGACTAGGTGTCGTCATGACATTTTAAGGAGGGAGAAATGGGTAGTGACATGCGAGAGGCGAGCCGCAGAAGCGGGCTCGCAAGTGCGGTGTCTTTTTCGCATGTGTGCCCAGTTCTGGGCTTGGAGCGTTCCGTAGAAGCGGAACTTCACCCACAAAATTGGCACCGCAGATGCGACCCATGGTCCGCAAAAGCGAAAATGCTGGAGGCAGTGAAGTTCATTTAATACGGGACTTAGGCCATTTTGTCTCATTTATTCCACTTCTTGGGTGGTTTTTGGAGCTTCTTAGAGAGGGGTTTTCACCTAGCTATTGAAGGTTAGTAATTTCTAACCAATGCAAGTTAAACACATGGACTATGCGTATGCGTAGATTTTAACATGAAAAATTGTGATAATTATGGGTTTAGTAAAATTCTAGGTTTTGATAAAAATAGGGTTTAACCACGAAAATGATTGAGAATTTAGGTGAATATGATATATTTGAGTTCGTGAGGTTATGGGTAACAATTATCTTCGAAATGTTTCGGAATCCGGGTACGTGGGCCGAGGGGTGAATATTAGGAATCTTCCAATTTAGGGTTGGGTAATTACTATAATAGTTAAATTATAAACTTTTGAACATGTATTGATTGAGTTATATAACATTTGAATAGTTTCGGGTTGTTTCGCACTGAGTTGAGGATTTAAAGCATATTTGTGGATCGGAAGTGAGCTTGAGAACGAGGTAAGTCCCTTGTCTAACCTTGTAAGAGGGAACTCATCCCCTTAGATGTATTTTTGTTGTGAATTACTTGTGTGGGAGCTACATAAGCACTAGGTGCCGAGAGTCCGTGCGTAGCCAAATTCCATGAGATGTCCGGGTAGTCTTAGATTTACTTCATGCCTTGATTGTACTGTTATGTTTAATATGCATATTAATTGTCTTAAATAAAGTTGAGAATAGGGATTTTAGGGTTGACACTCTCCAATTTAGATTTCTTATTTTTGGGAAGAATTGAGGAATATATAATAACACTGAAAAATACATGTCCACTCGCGTCACAAGTACTTCTGCGAGCGAGGTAAACTTCTCTACTCTCATGGGAGCGGGTCGGTCTCCTCGACAGGTTATAGATGCATCTGTGGTTCACGTCGTTCAACCCTCGGCAATGCACGCATTATGTTTTTGGATCGGGTCGTACGACCTCGACATAAATCGTGCGTGATAATACTCGGAACCTGATTACACTTGATATTATTTCATGGCTTGTGAGGTTATAATTTATTTATTGACAAAAATTAAATTGGGATTAGTAGGTGTTGGCTAGAGAAATTCTGGGAATTTATCATCAGTTAAGGAAATATTTATTCATTGCTTGCTATTGTGTTATTATTATTATTATTATTTCCATGCTACATACCTATTTAAAATTCCTGCATTTTATTATTGGCCCATTGTAATGACTCGGCCAGTCGTTTTGCTTTCTAGAACTCCGTACCCATAAATAAGACTTCATGTACTTGCTCTTACCGATTTATGACTTGAGAGGATGGTTGGTTCGAGATTTGACGGTTCCAATAGGTTCGTATGATGATTTCGGACTTTCGGCGTATGTTCGGATCGGGTTTTGGATGACCCGGGAGCGTTTCGACGCCCAATAGTGAAAGTCGATTATTGAAGGTTTTAGAAGTTTTTAAATTTGGTTTGGAATACGTTTTGGTGATATCAAGGTCCAAGCGGAATTCTGAGATAGGAAATAGTTCTATAATGTCATTTAAGACTTGCACGCAAAATTTGGTGTCATTCCGAGTAGTTTAAGTACGTTTCAGCACATTGAAAGTAAACTGAAGAACTTGAAGTTCTTAAATTTGATTCAATTGGTTTTGGGTTGCGATTTTTAGTTTTAATGTTGTTTCGGGCGTTCCGAAAATTCGAGCGAGTCTGTCATATGATTCCAAACTTGTTGGTATGTTTGGACAGGGCCCCGGGTGCCATTCAGACGATGCGCGAGTTGAGTTTGAAACTCAACAAGGATGTTGGTGCACCAGTTCTGGTGTGCCCGCACCTGCGGTAGGGCAGCCGCAGGTGCGAGCCACGAGCTACAGAAGCAAAGGAGGGAGGACAACCCAGGCACCGCAGGTGCGGACATTTTGGCGCACCTGCGCGACCGCTGGTGCGAGGTCAGTGGACGCAGGTGCGGGCTTGTGAGCAGATGCGGAGCTTTGCTAGTAGGGGATGTTGCGCACCTGCGATGGATTTTCCGCAGGTGCGGCCAACTCCCCGCAGGTGCAAAATCGCTAGAGGCAGTGCACTTCATTTAATACGGGACTTAGGCATTTTTCATTCATTTTCTTCCACTCTTGGGTGATTTGAGAGCTTCTAAAGAGGGGATTTCGACCTAGCATTTTGAGTTAAATAATGTCTACTTAATATGAGTTTAATACATAGATTTTGGGTAGATTTTAACATGAAAATTGGTAGAAATTATGGGTTTAGATGAAAACCCTAGGGTTTGATCAAAATGAGATTTTACCACGAAATTGACCATGAAACTTAGTGAAAATCATATATTATGTTCTTAAGGTTATGGGTAACAACTTATTCAAAAAAGATTGGATTTCGGGCGTGTGGACTCGGGGTGCATTTTAGGAATCTTACAATTTGGGTTGGGAAATCATTTTTATAGTGAAGATATGAACTTTTGTGCTTAGATTAATTAGTTTATGTAATGTTTGACTAGTTTCGAGTCGTTTGTCGTCAAGTTTGGAGGTTTGAGCGCATTCTTGAAGTGAGAAGTAGGCTTTGAGACGAGGTAAGTCTCCTTTCTAACCTTGTAAGAGGGAATTAATCCCATAGGCAAATTAAATAAATGTGTGAACCTATTTGTGGGGGGCTATGTACGTACGAGGTGACGAGAGTCCGTACGTAGCTACTATTGTGTTATCGTCCGAGTAGTATAGGACCCATATCATGCTTTATTTGAAATGATTGTGCCCATACTTGTTAAATTGATTATTTGAGTCATGTTAGAATTTGATAAAGGATTCGTAAAAAGGGATAAGTTCACATATTTGAAGAATGTATTGGCATACTTGACTGTAAAATGAGATATTGTATTTCCTTGAAAATATTTTCTATTTGTAGATAGGGCCGAGCGCCTCGGTAGTAAATAGATGCATCTATATTTCGCATCGTTTGACCCTCTGGTAGTGCACAATTTAATATTATGTTGGATCGGGTCGTACGACCTCGACTTAACTTGCACATGATAATTCTTTGGTACATCCTATGATTGTTATTGCTTAAATGTCTTGAAATGTAACAATTGCTTGATGATCCCGATATAGAAATTATAGATGTGAAGGAAGGACTTATATCTTCCAGTTCTTGAGATTTCAGTATTTTTCATGCAAATCCATGCTTAGTATAACATTTTAATATATTATTGTTAGCCCTAGTGAGTGTCAAGTCGACCCCTCGTCACTACTTCTTCGAGGTTAGACTGGATACTTACTGGGTACATATTGTTTATGTACTCATACTACGCTTCTGTACTTAATTGTACAAGATATGAGGTTGGTGCATCTAGTTACCCGCCCGACGCGCATACCTGATATCTGTTCGAGACTTCACGGTGAGCTGCCCCTCCTTTTCGAGCCGTTGAACAGCATTACAGGAGTTTCTCTTTCGTTTGTATCTGTCTATACTATCTCATACAGTAGGATAGTCATCTTTTGTACATTCTACTAGTTTCTCACATACTTGTGACACTAGATCTAGGTACACACATTAGTAGACTACTATTTTTGGGTTGTAATTTCTATATTTATGATTTCCTCTAGTGGTTCTCGCATTGTTTGCCTCGCAAATCTGTTAGTTACTAAATGTTTTGAATTTAAGTAAAGTTAGATGTTGGGAATTCTTAATAACAATGGAAAAATCACTAAGTTGTGCACGGTTGGCTTGCCTAGCAACAGTGCTGGACGCCATCACGGCCTCACATGGAATTGGGTCATGACACCCATAGTAAGTGTCTATATCGACCTCTCGACACTACGTCTTTGAGGTTAGACTGGATACTTACTGGTACATGTTATTTATGTACTCACGCTAGACTTCTGCACTAACTGTGCAGGAAATGAGGCAGGTGCGTCTAGTAGTTATCCCAGAGTGCACCTCTGACACTCCGAGACTTAGTCGTGAGCTGCTTCCGAGTCCGTTCTGCAGCACCTGAAGTCTGTATTTTATATTTACTTTCTATCTACTCTACTTCAGACAGTAGTTTAGTATTTTGTATATTCTACTAGTAGCTCATACACTTGTGACACCAGGTATTGGAATTGTGCTAGTAAACATTTGATGATTTTATTAAATTTCTCACCTCTTACTTATTTAATAACTAAAATCAAACATTTCAAAAATGTTGAAAGGAATAAATACATGGTTAGTTCACTGTTGGCTTCCATAGCGGCGACGTCGGGCGCCATCACGGCCTGTAGGGGAAATTGGGTTGTGACAATTAGGTGGGTAAGATCTGAGAAGGAAATTCATAGACTTAAATATCTTGCCAGCATTGACAAAGTGATGTTCATTGCTATCATTGAACCTTTTGTGAATATGCGCAAGATTGACGGATACTGGAGATTTCTAGGTTTCACTTATTACTTGGCCAATTCCAATGGAAAGATCTGGTGCTTCTGGAAACACATAGATCAAGAAGCTATTTTGATCAAATATGAACAACAAATTACTCTTCATTTCAAGGACAACCTGAGCATTTAAAACTATATTACTGTTGTGTATGCTAAATTCACTTCTATGGAAAGAAGATACTTATGGGATATTATTGAAAGTATGAGAAATTGAATCAATGTCTTTGGTGCATTGGGGAAGACTTCAATTCCATAATGGACCCTAATGAGAAGTTACGGGGTAGGCCATATAGAGCTCACATGTGCTTTGATTTCATTAGTACCATGGAAGCTTGTGGCCTTTCTGGTAAAGGAATTGTAGGTTCCAGATTTACTTGGTGCGACAAAAGAAGACTTAGTAAAAGTATTTAGAAGACACTTGACAGGGTTTTTATGAATGATCAATGGGCCCAAAGGTTTCAAAGCTGCATAATCAAGCCCCTAGTTAGAACAGGTTCAGACCACAGACCTCTTTTGATGAAGTGTCACTCTGATCAAAAGGAGTTTATTAAGTATTTCAGGTTCCTTAATTTTTGGATAGAACAAACAGATTTCTTGGAAGTTGTTTAAGATTCTTGGAACATGAATGTCATGGGCAATGCGATGTGGAGACTTCAATAAACTCAAAACTCTGAGAAAAAATCTTAGCCAATGGTCCAGGGATATTATTGGTGATATGAAGGAACAAGTCAGTATTTGGGAGAGCAAGGTCCAAGCATTAGAAGAACTGGACATTCTCAATAACACAAAGCATGATAGGTAGGAGCTAAACAAGGGCCATGCAGAATATGTTAGATGGCAGGTTATGCAAGACTCTCTTCTAAAACAAAAAGCTCGAATTAAATGGTTCAAATATGGGAATTGCAATAGCAGATTCTTTCACAGTGTGCTTACAGACAGAATAAAGAGGCTACAAATACACAAATCAAGAACCGCATAAATAGATGAGTTCAAGGTGAAATTGCAAGAGCAACAATCAAACATTACAACACTTTTTTCAACCTTAACCAACCAACTTTGAATCATGAATTGCTGCAATGCATTCCTCAATTGTTTACGGATGAGGAAAATGTATTTCTTAATATCATGCCTAATGAAGATGAAGTTAGAGAGGCTATCTTTAGTATGAATCCTGATAGTGTTGTTGGACCAGATGGTTATATGGAATTTTTTTTCAAACATGCTGGAATATTGTCAAGCAGAATGTCAGGACTTTGTTGCAGAATTCTTCAATGGAAAAGAATTGACTAAATTCTATACTCTTGCCTATTTGTCACTTATACCAAAAGTGGAGAATCCCTCCATCTTCTCTGATCTTAGGCCCATCAGTTTGAGCAATTACACGAACACGATCATTTCCAAAATTATTTCCAGAAGACTCAATCCTCTATTAAACAAGTTAGTGTCCAAGAACCAAAGTGGCTTATTTTATGGTAGACTAATCACATAAATTGTTATGCTTACAGAGGAAACTGTCCATAATATATCCAAGACAAATACTAGGGGAATTATTGTTCTAAATCTTTATATGGCTAAGGCCTGCGATTGAATGTCACAGACATTCTTTATGGCGGTCTTAAAAAGGTTTGGATTTTCCAAAGCTTGGATTAATAGTATTTGGAGACTTATCTCCAACGTATGGTATTTGTTCTTAGTAATGGATCCCAAAATGGATTCTTCTCTTCATCACAAGGACTGAAACAAAGTGACCCTCTATCACGTTCACTATTTATATTAGCAATAGAGGTTCTCTCAAGGTCACTCAACAACCTACACAACAACAACTACTTTATTCCTTTCTCCATGAATCAAAGAGGACCTCAGATTAACAACCTTGCCTATGCAGATGATATAGTCATTTTTAGTAGTGGCAACAGTAAGTCAGTGAAGCTGATTATTTTCACGACACAAATTCGAAGTCGTGATGGCGCCTGTCGTGGAACCAGGCAATCCACCTATTTCATTTATTCTAAATTCATTTCCTAGCAAAAAGATAAATTTAAAAGCGAAATTACTGATAGTAATTCATTTGAAAGCTTAAGACAACATCTAAAGTAATTTTAAAATTTCGACCCCGGATCCAGTGTTACTAAGTCATGAGCTGCTATAACATAAAAATGAATAAATGAAGAAATAGACAACATAGTCTCAAAATAAAGTGCAACATGGAGAATAAGAAGGAGAAGACAAGGTCACGGTCGCCAGCTGCTACCTCGACAACTCCGATGAAAATCTGACGGCTAATCAATATCCACTGCCGGGTCCCGAAGTACCTGGATCTGCACACAAGGTGCAGGGGGTAACGTGGGTATACCAACTCAGTACGTAACGAGCCCAACCTATGGGCTGAGAGGTAGTGATGGACTAAACCTCTGAAATTATAATAAAGAGTGTACAAAATTAGGCATGACAACAATTTATAAGAAAATGGACAAAATATACCAAGTATGCCCTGTACAATCTACATGCCAGTATATAAATATGAGAAATCAGAATGGGAATATACACAGTGTCCAAACTCTCACAAGGAAGTCCACTCAGTACTGTAAATGGCTCTCAGGCCCAGGGAAAGTCCATCTCGGATTATACATAAACACAGGTGACGTAGTCACTCAGTACTGAGGAAAAAGGCCAATTCAGCCCCACGGAGAAGATCCATCTCTAGAATATATCACTCGGACAAAATCCATGTCCAGGGACGATCCATCCCTCACATATCAGTAACTTCAGACAAGATCAATGCCTAGGGAAGATCCATCCCTCAGTATCAATGAGCTCACTGGGGGTGTAAAGACTCCGGAGGGGCTCCTATAATCCCAAACGTTATATCAAGCCAACAAAGGCATGATCCGAGGATCGCTGCGGTGTGCAGTCCGATCTCATAAATGTCTCAATAGCAGGCTCTCGGCCTCACTCAGTCATTACTCTCTAGTCTCACTCATATGGCTCACATATGTAAGAATCAGCCCAAAACAATGATAACATGTATATAAATAACAAATGTTGAGACTGAAGCATGCAACATATGCTATAACAAGACTGCGTGTAGGAAAGCAATTAATTCATAGGTTGAGACAACAATAACTGACCACTCGGGTCGTAGCATTTTTGACGTGAAACCTTAGTATTTGTACTTGGCATGATTTCTAGTACATTCAAATTAATTACAACCTTCACAGTACGAATATCAAGCCGTAATGGCCATTAGACGCTGCCATGGGATGAGACAGGCCAAAATCATTCGGTGTACGCGCCCGTCACTTGGCATGTGTGTCACCTTAATTACACTCATATGTCATGTAGTTTGGGGTTTCGAACCCTCAGGTCCAAGTTTGGAAATGTTACTTACCTCAAAGCCGGCTAAAATACTAGTCCGCAGTGCCTTTGCCTCTAGATTAGGCCCCTGAGTGCTCCAGATCTACCAAAAATCAGATTTATATCATTGTTATATGCCAAGGAAAGAAACTCATTCGAAATTTATCAAAATTACCCAAATATTCCGAAATTGGTCAAACCCGACCCCCGGTCCCATGTCTCGGAATTCGATAAAATTTACACCACGAGAATCCTCATCCTCCTACGAGTCTATACATACCAAGAACACCAAAATCAGACTCCAAATGCCCCCTCAAATTCCTATTTAAAGTCTCCAAATTCTCATGCCCTAACTTCCCCAATTTGGGTTTAAGTCTTACTAATTTCAGATGAAATTGCTTAGAAATCAATATATTATCGAGTTATGAAGTAAAGAATATTACCTCCAAGTGATTCCCCTTTGATTCCTCAAAAATCTCTCTTAAAAGCTTCAATCCCGTTCAAAAATGGTGAAAAAGTGGTGAAGGGTCGCGGATAGGGCTTTTTAAATACACTACCCAACACTCAGGATTTTCTTCAGTGCGTTCGCGTGAGGAGCATTTCGTTCGCGAAGCACTGCCCCACGCTCCCTCACGTGTTCGCAGCCTGGGCCCCGCGTTCGCACAGCATTAGCCGTAAGCCTTGCCCACGCGCCCAATCTCTATGCGTTCGCACGGCCTCACACGCGTTCGCATAGCACTCACCCCCTAACCTTATGTGATCGGACCTCCCCAAACGCGGTCGCATATAGTACTTTACCTTCTGCCTCATACAAGCCTATGCGATCGCATCCTTACCCCTGCGATCGCATAGAAGAAAACCAGCAAAAATCTGCTACTTTCCAACACCCAAACTTGATCTGTTAACCTCACGAAACACACCCGAGGCCCCCTGGACCCCAACCAAATATGCCAACACATCCCATAACCTTATTCAAACTTAGTCGAGCCTTCTAAACACCCAAAATAATGCCAAAACATCAAAATCACATCGGATTCAAGCCTGTGAACTTTGAAACTTCTAAATTTCGCCAAAGATGCCGAAACCATCCAAAACACGTCCGATTGACCTAAAATTTTGCACACACATCCAAAATGACACTACTAACCTTCTCCAACTTCCATAATTTCATTCCGACCCCTATAGCCTATTTTTCACTACCAATCGGAAATTGCCAAAACTAACTTTTGCCAATTCAAGCCTAATCTACACCAAACCTCAAAACTACATTCTGAAGACACTCCTAAGTCCCAAATCACCTAACAAAACTATCCAAGCCATAAAATACGCATTCTGAGGTCGTTTACCAAAAAGTCAACTCCCAGTTAACTTTTCCGACTATAAGGCTAATTTAAGAGACTAAGTCTCTCAATTCTCACCACGACCACTCCGAATCCGAACTAACCGACCCCAACACATTATAAACAAAGTAAACAAAGCATGACAAGGCATAAACGACAATAACGGGGCTAATTCCACGGAATAATCGGCCGGGTCGTTACAATGATGAATCAAATTACCAATTATGAGAGGGCTTATGCTCAAAAGGTGAACAAACAAAAAAGTTTTTTTCTCACTGACCCTAAAGTTTGTGCTTACTGGATCAATAGGATTAGAGCTTGTACTGGTTTTATGGATAAAACTTTAACGTTTACATATATGGGATGCCCTATTTATGTGGGGAGGAAGAAGATTTGTTATTTTGATGGTATGGTCACTAACGTTGTGAAGAAACTCAAAGGGTGGCAAGGTAAGATGCTCACAAATGGTGGAAAAATGGTTCTAATCAAAAGTGTGCTTCAATCTATGCTATACTCTCACCGCAATTAATCCTCCAAAATCATCTCTTAATCTTCTGGAAAGGCACTTTGCTAGGTTCTTCTGGGGTTCTAATGTTGATAAAGCAAAATATCATTGGAGATCTTGGAAAAACCTTTGCATGTCCATAGATGAAGGAGGTATTAGAATTAGGGACATGTCTAACATCTTTAATACTCTTGCCATTAAAAGATGATTGAGATTTAAGACTTAGGTCTCTTTGTGGTCTGAATTCTTAAAGCCAAGTATTGCACTAGATCTCACCCTTCAGCAAAAAAGTTGTCATTCTGGTAACTCTCCAACATGGAAATTCCTTTTTAACGCTAGAGATAATGCAGAAGCAAAGATCATTTGGAAAATCAACAATGGAAACACTAGTATGTGGTGGGATAATTGAAGCGAAAGGGGTGCTTTGGCAACTCTCTATCCAGATGATGTAACCAACCATAAAGCAAAAGTCAAGGAATACTTCACAAATAAAATTTGGGACCTTAACGTATTGGGAAGAATCCTTCAAGAATATATGGTGCAGCAAATCAGTAACATTGAGATTGGCCATGAGGATCAACCTGATTATGCCATCTGGAATGATACTCAAGATGGACAATTCTCCAACACATCTGCATGGAATATGAAGACATAAAAGGGATAAGAACCATGTTCTAGCTCATATATGGCACAAAAGCCATCCCTTTAAGATATCTTTTGTAACTTGGAGATTATTTTGGCGCAGGTTTGTAATGACCCGACCGGTCGTTTTGAGCATTTACGCCTCTTTCAACTATTTGAAGTCTTGAATAGCTTAATATGATGTATTATGACATGTATGAATCATTGATTTTGTTTTCAGGTGTTGCGAAACATGTTCAAAAGAATGAATTCCATGTTGGAAGCCTTAAGTTGAAGGAGTTGATCAAATTTGACTTTTTAGTATTCAACCTTGGATTGGAGTTTTGATGATTGAGTTAGGTCCGGATGGTGATTTTGTACTTGGGTGTATGCCCATAATTTAAATTGGATATTTCTAGAATGTTTCAACGCCGTTTTTTCAAGCATAAATGGTACCACATTAAGCAAATGAGCTCCAAATTCAGTTTTGATAGAAGCATTAGAGCCGTACTGAATCACGGAGCCATATCAAAAAGAATCGTCGAATTCAGACATCGTATGAGAGAGTTATGCCTATTTTCGTGTCAGAAAAGATTACTGTTTTTTGGGGCAGAGGCAACTCGCTGGTGTCAAATGCGACTTCCCTCGATAGATTCTAAAAACGGGGGTTTCGGCCATTTTCAACACATTTGGAGTTACGGAGCTCGGATTGAATTGATTTTTAGGCGATTTTCACCATATGGATTGGGGTAAGTTATTCTAACTTGATTTTGGTTAAATTACCCAAATCTATTGTTGCTTTATCAACAAATTAGTGTTTTGGATTGAGAATGGTAGAAAATTTTATAGACTTTAATTGAGGAATTGAAGGCCGATTTGTGGTCAAATTTAAGTAATTTTGGTATGGTTGAACTCGTGGTTGAATGAGTGTCTAGATTATAAAAAAATTCGGATTCCGAAACGTGGGCCCCCCGTTGACTTTTGGTTGACTTTTCGAGCGGAGTTGGAAATTTTTATAAATAGTTAAATTATAAGTATTGGAGTATATTTTAATTAATTTGCATGTTGTTTGACTAGTTTCGGATCGTTTGGCTTGGAATTGAAGAGATAGGAAGGCGTTTAGAGGTTGATACGCGCGGAATGTAATTTTTGGAGTATTGTTTAGCTTGCCCGGCATCGTATTCGGCTTGTTTGAGGTAAGTAACATTTCTAAACTTGGAGCTGAGGGTATGAACCCTGAATATACGTGTTATGTGATTTGTTTAGAGGTGATGCACATGCTAGGTGATGGGCGTGTGGGCGTGGACTGTAGAAATTGTGACGTAATTAATTTCGTGGAATTTTGTAGTCAAATAATCTTGGAATTATCCATGCACCTTCATGTGTTAAAGAAATTGAGCTGAAAATCATGTTAAAATCATGTTGAGGCTATACGTCGAATTTATTGAGACCCACAGAGATTGTATTGTTGTTCAATTATTTGTTTAAATTTTAATTTCATACTCAGTCATGTTCATTCATTTCATATCATATCTCAGTCTCTGTTGCTATTTATTGATACATCATATCATCATTTTTGAGCTGATTTTCATGACATTTTTTAGCCCGTGAGACTGGAGAGATTGACGACTGAGTGAGGCCGAGGGCCTGATTGCGAGGATATATGAGATCGGGTTGCACGCCGCAGCAGACCATATATATATCTATATATTATGGATCGGGGTTGCACGTCGCAGAATGCCTCACGGGCTTTATTATTTATGGATCGGGTTGCACGATGCAGCAGGCCTCATAGGCTTTATTATTTATGGATCAGGTTGCACGCCGCAACAGGTTTCATAGGCTTTATTATTTATAGATCGGGATGCACGCTGCAACATGTCTTATAGGCTTTATTATTATGGGATCGAGTTGCACGCCGCATCAGGCCATATTGGCTTATTATAGCGCTTGGGTTGAAGGAGCCTCTTCGGAGTTTGCACCTCCCACAGTGAGCGCAAATGATTTTATATTTGGGATGGACTTCCCTGCGCATGGAGTTGCCTTATATATTTATATTAGGGATGGACTTTCCTGGGTATGGAGTTTCCTTATTTATATATATTTGGGATGAATTTCCCTAGGCTATATTGGCCCTATACAATACTGAGTGACTGACTATATATTGCATTTTATATTGAGGGATGGATCTTCCCTGGGCTGGATCTGCCTCGCATAGTACCGAGTGATTGAGTACTCTGAGAGTGTGAATACATGAGTTCTACTGTGCTGCATTAAATTAGACATCCATAATGCAGGCATAGAGAAGTATTTTTCCCCATGCCATATGATAATGAAATTTCTTATCTGTCGTTTAAGTTTTTGAGAAAAATCATAAATTTCGTACTTGCTCATATTTTCGGTGATTTTCGACAAAAGAATTGAGTTTTACTATTATACTTGAAAAGAAAATGATTATTTTCCGGAATTGTATATGAACTGAGCATTTTATTATCGAGTTATTACTTGTGCTGCTTTAAATTATATTATTATGAGATATTATTGGTTATTGGTGTGCGTTCTGACCTTGGTACAAGCTCGTCACTACTTTCAACCTAAGGTGAGTTTGTTACTTATTGAGTACATAGGGTAGGTTGTACTCACACTACACTTCTATACCTTGCGTGCAGATTTTGGATGTTGATGTTGATGTTGATGTTGATGTTGTTGTAGATGGTAGGAGCTAGCATTGAAGATGCACATGCAATCTAACCATACCTGCCTCTTTGTACCGACCCGACCGGTCGTTTTGAGCTCTAGCATGTCATTAAACGATTTGAGGCCTTTAGTAGCTTCACTTCAAGTATTATGACTTGCACATGTGGTCGGAATTGAATTTTGCGAAGTTCGGAGTTGATTCGGATGGAAAATTCTCATTTCGGAAACTTTAAGTTGGAAGAGTTGACTAAGGTTTGACTTTTGAGTAAACGACCTCGGAATCGGGATTTTAATGTTCCTATAGGTTTGTATAATGATTGTGTACTTGGCGGTATGCCCAAATCGGGTGTTGGATGACCTCGGGAGCATTTCGACCCTTTTGGAATTTTGGAAAAATTTCATAAATTTGGGTTGAAGTGTATTTCAGTGTTATCAATGTCTGTTTGGGATTCCGAGCTTGGGAATATCTCCGTATGGTGATTCTGGTCTTAGGAGCGCGTCCGTATGTGGATTTAGAGGTCCGTAGGTCATTTCGGGGTCGTTGGGCGAAAGTAAGAAGTTGATGGTTTTGGAAGTTTGGCCGGGAGTGGACCTTTAGATATCGGGGGATTATAATTCTAGAAGTGGGAGTAGGTCTGTAATGTCAATAATGACTTGTGTTTGAAATTTGAGGTCAATCGGAATTGATTTGATAGATTCGAGATCGACTGTAAAAGTTGGAATTTCTTATTTTCATAAGGCTTGAAATGGGGTGTGTTCGTGTTTTTAGTGTTGTTTTGATGTAATTTGAGGCCTCGTGTAAGTCCGTGATATGTTTTCAGACTTGTGTGGTATATTCGGACGGGGGTCCCAAGGGGCTCGGGTGAGTTTCAGAGTGGTTACAGACCATTTCTAGGCTATTTTTAGCTGCTGGTTTTTTGCTACAGCAGTGTGCTTTGCGATCGCAGGTATTGCCTGTGATCATGATGAGGAGAAATTGGCCAGTGATTCGCGATCGCGGATGACCTTCCACGATCGCGTAGAGGAAACCTTCTGTTGCACTCACCCGACTTTGGAAGCTTATATCTCACAATCTATAATGAATTTGGAGATGATCCAAAAATAAAAGTTGTATTCCTTTGTGTCTAGTTTTCTGAAAATCAAACCGTATGGCATTTGGAGTACAAAATGTTATGATTGGTACACTACAGGATATCCGGGAAGATGTTTGGAAATCGCGAAGAAGAAATTTGTGTTGCACAGGGCTGACTTTGGCAGCTTATATCTCAAAATATATAAGGAATTGGGAGATGGCTAAAACAAGAAAGTTGTAGATCTTGGTGTATAGTTTTCAGAAATTTAAACCATTTTTCATTCGGAGTTTTGTACAAAAGGTACTCCGGAAGAGTTGGAAAGGCTGTCAAAAAATTTATTCTCCGCGATCGCAGGAGAATGGCCGTGATAGCATAGAGTAAAAAAATGCTAGAAAAATTTTGCGCTTTGCGATTGCGGGACTTTGGTCGTGATCGCATAGGGTAAATGGCTGGGCGGGCAGATTTAATTTCTGAAAATGGGACTTTTTAACGATTTGGAGCTCGGGAAAGGGCGATTTTTGAGAGATTTTCAAGCGAAAACATTGGGGGTAAGTGTTCCTTATCCTATATTGATTATAATTCATGATTCCATACTTAATTACAAAAAATCATATATGGGGTGGATTGGTGCTTTCAAAATGGAATGCGTGCTTTCGATTTGGAATTAGACTCCCCGATTGTGACGAATATGCTGAAAAATGATGACAACAACAATCTCAAGCTTAGAAAGATAATCAAAGACATCACCTCGACATTCAGTAGGGCAGAGGTACACTTTACCCATTGCTTTAGAGAAGCAAATCAAGTGGCGGATTCTTTACCTAAGTTAGCCTCGTCTAGTAAAAATGGTACCTTCTACTACTCTTTTCAACAACTTTCGAAAGAGGTGAAGGGACATTTTTAACTTGACAAATGACAACTTCTTAGTATTAGACGAAGATATGACAAAAGTAATTTTTTTGTAAGTTGAATTTATAGTTAGCTATGGAAGAGTTGTATAGGCTCTCTCTTCCAACTTTTTTGAAGACTGCATCAGTCATGTTTCTTTTGGAGGTTAAGGTCCATGTCCCCCTCCTTTTTGTAATTTTGGCATGTAAATAGACATGGTAAGGGTCAAACCTAACCATCCAACACCAGCGGCGCTAGACTTGGTGATGGCTTAATTTTAAAAAAAAAATTGTACTCATGCTTTTATAATAATATAGATGTAGATATAGATTACTCAGAATTATTTACTTTGTTCTTGGAAGTATTTTACAATTTTGAATTACTTTAAATGTTCATCTTCTGAATTTCCCAGTATCTTTTACAAGCCCTAAATGCAGAGTGTTCTTGTAGTTGCATAGCGTGAATAGAAGAGCATCAAATATCATGTTTGGATTTTTATGAACAAACATAATTGGTTATAATTCATAACATGACTTCTCCCTTGTATTGCCATACATATAGATACACAACATATTGTTTCTTTGCATTAATTGTGAGGTACATATGCATTTTGTGACACGATGCACATGTTTAGTTATTTTGAGATTGTCCATTTAAAATTTTGTGTCAATTTATGTATGCATCAATCTTTCTTTGACAAAATCCAAATGTTTCTCACAAACTTGTGACGTAATAATCATACCCGTCCCAAATTCTTTAGAGGTATGATAGAACAACATTTTTTTTTAAAATAACATATCCTCATATTTTTGTGATGGAGTCCTCATGTCTTCGCATTTTTCTCAGCATTGGTGGATTCTATCACAAATTTGTGACGAATTTGTCTTCGGTTCATGTTTTCCTTGCGAATTAGGCGGATTGAGAATGCTCAAGGTTGGAGAGTTTGTTGGCTATATTATATTTCGAGTGACTTCAAACAAGAGGAATTTCACAGATGATTTGCGTTAGGGTCACAATACTCTACTCTTCAATGCAGATCGTGTCAAAATAGTGTTGGTTGGCTAATTGTTGGGTTGATAATTGGAATTTAACGAGCGTTAGTAAATAGTCACTACTTAACGTTGAGACAAAATCTAGACAAAAATATCCTTAGTTGAAATATGAAAAAAATTCAGCATAATATGATGGATTATGAAACTTCTATGTTTAAAATTCCACCATATTATATTGAAATTTCGGCACATTATGAATTTCACCACATTATGCTAGAAATTCATATATAAAATTTTTTTGAACTCCTACATATTAGCTGGAATTTGTCAGGATTTTGCCTAAAGGTATTTTTGTTCAGATTTTATTTTTACGTGAATAAAGTGATTAAATTTTAATTAATTTAAAGCTATAACTAATTTCAATTACCAGTTATAAATCAGGCTAATCCTGAATTTCTTCCATATATCGTACTGCTGTCTTTGGTTAGTAAAAATTGCATGAGGCGCCCGATTTGGTCGCCCTTTTTTTAACTTGTACCCATTTTATTTTTTCATTTGCATTCGTGCCCGTTTTTTGTTAAAAGCGTTTCAAAATGTAAAAGACTATTGACAAAACTGTAGACATCAGGACAAAACTTCAGCATGATTTGGTATGAAGTTTTAGCAAATGAACTAAATAACTTCAGCATGAATTAGCAAAAACTCATTAGAAAATTACATACTGCAAGACAAATACTTAAGCATGTTTAGTCTGAAGTTTTAGCAAATGAACTAAAAAACTTCAGCTTGTTAAGACTGAAGTTTCGGATAAAACTCATGACAAAACTGTAGACTACAGGACAAAACTTCAACATGTTTTGGTATGAAGTTTTAGCAAATGAACTAAATAACTTCAGCATGCATTAGCAAAAACTCATTGGAAAATTACATACTGCATGACAAAAACTTCAGCATATTTAGTCTGAAGTTTTAGCAAATGAACTAAATAACTTCAGCATGCATTAGCAAAAACTCATTGGAAAATTACATACTGCATGACAAAAACTTCAGCATATTTAGTCTGAAGTTTTAGCAAATGAACTAAAAAACTTCGGCATGTTTAGTTTGAAGTTTTAGCAAATGAACTAAAAAAACTTCAGCATGTTTAGACTGGAATTTCGGATAAAACTCATGACAAAACTGTAGATTGCAAGATAAATAACTTCAACATGCATTAGCATGAAATTTTAGCATAAATATGAAATTTTCACGAATGAGGTTGCAGATCACGCGATTAATGCGTGACGCAGGTTTTATATCTTTTGTCCGGCATATAATTGTCATATTATTGCGGATATTTTGTCAGGTGGATACCTAGTCAATAAATTTTTTTAAAAAGGTACAGGTTAAAATGTGGCACAAATACAGGATACGGCTGAAAATCCCCCCTCTAGTCCTTAGCCCTGCTGCCAAAACTTCCTCGGCCCTGTTATTTATTGGGATTTTTTCCTTCCTATACCATATATGAAACCTTATTACTAAATATATTTATAGTATCTAAATTACCCGCCATGTCCACGTTTTCTCAACAATTTATGTACCATTCATATATTAGGCATAAAAAAAGGTAGATTCTTCCCTAAAATACGTGCGAAAAATGAGGATCAAATCTTCTAATTGATTTATTCAACATTAAATTCCAATTTTGAAATGGAAATGATATCTCACATCTGCAAAATTTACTCTCAAACTACAATTTAAAACTATAAAAAAAAGAACGATCAGCTTCAACGAACTGAATTCAAATTGTAGAATTCAGGCCTTCGAGATTCAACAAGTCGAAATTGCTACATTCTGTTCTTCATCGTTTTCAGAAATTGGCGATCATATATATGTTCTTCATCTTTTCTTCTCTCAATTCCACCATTGACAGCCATTAAAAAGCTTGAAAGCTTGAATTCAAATTTGGGTTTTCAAAAATTATTATTTCTTTGGATTGGGTGTTGTTGAAAATAATCGGAAATATGGTTTGGAGTTTATATCTCTCAATTTTGAGGGTTTTTTGTGAAGATTGGACTTGGTTTTGACTGAATTTCAGATTGAATCTCGAAGAAGAAGAAGAAGAAGAAGAAGAAGAAGAAGAAGAAGAGGAGGACATATTACAGAAATTGTAGATAAATTGTAGTTAAATTGTAGTTATATTGTAGATAAATGTAGAGAAATTGTAGTTAAATTGTAGATTGTGTCCAGAATGTAGATAATGTATAGTTTTTTTGTAGACAAATTGTATTCTAAACATCATAATAACTACATTTAATATAACTACAAAATTTTCTATTCATCTACAAAAAAACTAAAAATAAACTACAAAGTCAAACAGATCTCAATATCGTATCAACTATAAAATTTCCTCTTCATCTATAAAATTTCTACAAAAAAACTACAAATTTCAGGCAAATAAGTTTACATTGAACTACAATTTGTGTTTAAGGGAGGGAAGGAAAAAGGATCAAAATTCCACCCAGCTGCTCCTGCCGTATGCACTGTCCAGTACCAATATTTTTTGGTGATCTTGACTTTCAACTAAAGTTGATACGATGAGAAGAAGAATGAATGGAGAAGAGGAAGAGAGGGGAGGAGAAAACGGCTGGTTACGAATTATGGGGAGAGAGAAACGTGGGATATATGGACACCTTTAATTAAGGAGTAAAAAATTGTCCATTAATTATACCCTAAATTAATTATGATATAAAATCGATAATTTGGTATACTAAGTTTGATTAAGTTAAACCTTAAATATTGAGGGTAATAAGGTTTTCTATGTGGCATAGGAATGTAAAAATTCCTTATTTATTTATGAAGCATTTGGTCCTAGCCAAGCATTCAAACTTTCTTGGACCAGTTATGGCACGGGCTTTGATTTATAGCCCAGTTTCCTTATTTTCTTGGCACAAGAAAATTCTAAAACATGCACCGGAGTCTGGCTTTTCGCTAACTCTAGAGTCTAAACACATCCTTCCTCCATTTCTCGTATTCGAAAAAACAGACGTAAGGCTACCCTTATACCAACAACTGTCATTACTTTATCTTCACACAAATAGCCGATCATATTTATTATTATTATTTTTAGTTATATATATACATATATTGACTATACACAATTATACACATATGATACATATATTACACAATTATACACATATGATATATATATATTATACCTCCTGCGGTTATTTTTAATTTAGTGGGCAGCTATTTGCGTTAATTCCTCTTCATAAATAATACTAATTCTTGACTTTCTTCGCCCAGTTATTTCAGTCGCTTTGGGTCATAGCCCAGTTTCCATATTTTCTTGGCCCAAGGAAAATTTCAAACCAGTCGCCTTTTCTATAAGACACCTACTGATTTAAAAATCTGACT
Source organism: Nicotiana undulata (assembly GCA_005239495.1). Taxonomy (NCBI): domain Eukaryota; kingdom Viridiplantae; phylum Streptophyta; class Magnoliopsida; order Solanales; family Solanaceae; genus Nicotiana; species Nicotiana undulata. Next base: position 62,896 of record ML293618.1, on the reverse strand, counting down.
TTTTATTTATTTAAATATTTTGCTATTTTATAAAAGAGCCAAAGTAATTATATAACCAAGGGTAAAAGAGTAACTTTATCCATTCTATTTCTAGCTGGACCCATCCTTCTTTCATATTTCTCGTTCCAAAAAAACCAACGTAAGGCTACTCCAACAATCGCCATTAGTTGGAGTAAAACCAAACACCCAAAAATAAGAAACTATCCTTATTTAATGTAATAGAAAGAAAATCAATATAAAATGCAATCAATTATTTCCTAAACAATCTCCTTCTCCTTTGGCCTTTCCAAGCCATAATATCCTTGCACGTTTCTTGGCTTTAACCAAACTTTACTTTTCGATATATATTACAAAGAAATAAGTTTTACATTTGCAGTAATATATAACATAATCTATTTAGATACATAATATATATCATTTATATTAACATTAATATATCACATTTATTATTTATATTCGTACATTATACCAAATATATGTTATTAGTATACTATAGCTATAGTATATATTATTAGTATATCTATAATATATACAAAATATATTATATGTATGTCTATAATGTACAATACATAATATATGCACACACAGTATTTATATATGTTTTACATTTGGAGTAATATATAACATAATCTATTACATACATAGTATACATAATATATATCATTTATATTAACACTAATATATCACATTTATTATTCATATTTATACATTATATTAAATATATATTATTAGTATAGGATGTAGTATTTTGATGCTCTAGGTGAGATCGAGATATATTTTAGGTAGAGAGAGTCTTAAAAGATATTTGTTTAAGGTGAGAGAGAATCTCAATAGAGAGATTTTAGGATATGAAAAGTTATACATAATCCTATTAAAAAGGTAACATTTCAAAATAAGTTGTAGTATATGTAATTTTGTAAAAGTAGTTGTAAGAAATTTAAATAAATCTAGTAAAAATTGTATTCTATGTAAATTCCTGTGCAAAATTTAGCATTTAAGCCTAGAAAAATGTAATCCGCCCAACCAACCCAAAAACGTGTTCTATTATGTAATTTGAAAGTTTGAGTCAGATTTGACAACTTAAGAGCTCTTATTTTGATCCATAAGAAACATTAAGGCCTCATTTTTTTTTTAAGATTAAAACGTCTGAATCTGAATGTACGTCTAAATATTAAGATGTGGTATATGGATCTGAACACTAAATGATTAAGATTGTTTGTTTTTCAACATCTGAATACATACATATATACATACATATATATATATATACATATATACATACATATATATATATATATATATATATATATATATATATATATATATATATATATATATATATATATATATATATTTCAAGATAAAAAATAATACAATTAAAAAAAATGATTAAATATTACATCAATTAATGAAAATATTAATTTGAACAAAAAAAGTTATTATTTGAGATAAATTGAAATATTATAAGATATAAATAAATATTTATGTAAGATCCAATTGTTAAACTATTTGAACTATAAATAAAAATTATATATAATAACAACAATTGTAGTAACGAAATGTAACAAAAAAAATATTTTGAACGTAAAGTATTCATACAAGATATATGACTTTTAGCTTCATTTAGTAATGTTATTATTTATATTATCAAGGGTTAATTCAAATTAGTAAGATGTTAGCCATATGTTTGCAGNTATATATATATATATATATATATATATATATTTCAAGATAAAAACATATACAATTCAAAAAAAAAGTAAATATTACATCAATTAGTGAAAATATTAACTTGAAAAAAAAAGTTATTATTTGAGATAAATTGAAATATTATAAGATATAAATTAATATTTCATGTAAGATCCAATTGTTAAACTATTTGAACTATAAATAAAAATTATATATAATAACAATTATTTACCGTGAAAATGGTAATTACAATTATATTTAGTTAAGTGGTTCTAAAAATATATGATTTATCGTAATGCCAATTATTGAACAATTGTAGCTAAGTGTGTTAGAGCGAAAACATTTAGAAAGCAAAAGAAAAAGCAAACCAGAACGCCTAGAGTCGAGGGCTCGATGTTGACCTCGAGGGTCCTTGAGATCGAGGTTCGGGGACTGGGTCGATCGGTGGGGCTATAACAGGTTTATGGGCCTCGGGGTGCACTATTAATGATCAATGATAAGCTATAAATGAAGAACAAGTAATGGAAAGCAGTAAATGCAAGTAAATGAGCTAATAAAGAGAAATAGAGGATGTTTTGATACTAAAGCAGAGAATGTTCTTGTGCCTTGTATTCAATAATAATGTGTGTTTGGAATAATAAAAGTCCCTCTTTATATAGGAAGAGGAGAACCAACATAGTGCATCTAGCATTTATTACAAGGATCTGTGATTGATTTGATCAGTTAACGCCTGAGCACGGAATCGTACTTTTCGCAGAGCTGTTCACCTCAATCCTCGTGCCGCCTCGTACTGTCAGCCCCGAGCCCGTAACACCTCGAAGGCAAACGTTATGAAGGCTCGGGGTTGAGCCATATCTGGAATCCTCCGTGAATGAGCCAACGGATGTCATAATGAGCATAAAATCGGCCTGCCCAATTTTAGCCGTACACAACAACAATTGTAATAACGAAATGTAATCAAAAAAATATTTTGAATGTAAAGTATTCATACAAGATATATGACTTTTAACTTCATTTAGTAATATTATTATTTATATTATCAAGTTTTATTTCAAATTAATAAGATGTTAGCCATATGTTTGCAATGCATTACCTTGGATCTTGATGTAAAAAACTTTATTTGCTAATACAAAGATTTGAGTAGTTTAATTC